>VZTA01018361.1:72169-96500 GCA_013398855.1 Mohoua ochrocephala
AAGTACAGCAAAAAGTGATAGGCACTACAGGTAAGAAAATTGTAGTTCTCTTTTCACTCTATTCCTGTAATTACAAAATACATGCTCATTAAAGGCCTTTCCATTCAAACATTCCAATTTTAGGAAGGGTAATATATCAATTTATTTTTCAACTTATACTTTTATTGTTTTAAGTCATGCATTGAGTTCTATTCAGGCACAGCCAGGAGTGTTACAGGAAGTGATCAAAGTGGGTGAACTTGTAATAGCTACTTAGAGCAAATACTTCTAGAAGTTCATAAGGATTACTAGGAAATTCCTTCACAGCTGTTAACTTCAACAAGTGCTTACTTTTCAAGTAATTGAAGACAGACATCTCTTTACAGGGTTATTTTTGTAATCATCAAATCTCCAGCACACAGAGAATCACTGCCTGGTGCTAGTCAGTGTCTCCATTCACCATCTTCAGAACACAAGTCTGATCTCTAAGTAAGCATCAGAAAAATCATGACATTCAGCATTATTAAACACCTGACTGACAAATTAAGTGCCACAATTAACATGCCAAGGGAAATAGTTTACTCAGATGATCAAGACTTTGTTGGCATCTGAGATTTCTGAGGTAAAACCATCAAATCTCCACCACATCTCCTTTGCCACATCTCCCATTGTTTGTCAACCCCACAGTAAGGAGTGAAGGCAAAGGGGAGCAAAGCACTACTCAGTCCTGGCTCTGGCTAGGAGCGTAAAGAAACTTATTGAGGACTAACATTCCAAAATCCCAAGAAAAGGTATGACCAGGAAGCACCTCCAGAGATACCAGACCAGTTACAACCAAAGTTTGTTCCATCAAATTCAAATATCTCTTTACACTACCATGTTCAAACAGCTCACACACCTGGGCATAGGAACAGTACAAAGAACTGTACGTCCATCAAAACAAAACAGAACCACAGAATAGCCCACACAACAGCTACCATGAAAGGTAAAAGTGCTTTGGAGAATGCAAAAGTTTATCAAAAACCTCTCCTTGCTTCAGAGGGTAAGGAAGCCTATATACCCAGTGCACAGCAACTGAACTGATAGCAGCCTAAAAAATTTAGTTGTCTCTCACTTGTTTAAGCAATTTTTAGAGAGGCTGGAGAGACTGAGGAGATATATTAGAGGGTAGGGAATGCAGAAAGGAGAGGAATAACATTTTTTCTATCTGTACACTCATGAAATCTGCAGGACAGCAAGCAGGGCAGGGAAAAGGAGGAAACCTAGGTCAGTGAATGAATTTAGATAATAGACAAAAGTATCTTGTACGATACCCAAGTGCTTTTCCAATACAAAATCCACTTGAATCCATATTTACATCAGATACAGGTATTTGAAGTTTGACTCCAAGGTTAAGATGCTCGTGGAACAATGCAGGTAACCTCTAACTAGGGCTGACAGCCAATGGGACCCTCCACAATACAGAAAGTAAATCCCAAACCTGGGGCTATGCAGGTAAATACAAGTACTATGATTAGTTGTACGTATACGCACATCCCCACTAAAACATTGACATTCTCCAGTCCTGAGGCCAGCTGGTACCAGCTGCACTCTACTGTACAGCACTTAATCTTCAGTCTCCCCTGGGCTCCATGAGACACATTCATAGCCTGAAGACAAACACTTTTAGGTGGGAGGGGAGTAATCCACATTAGCTTCTATTCAGACTGCCAAACAGAAAGCTGTAAGTGGCATTTTCCTGACAGAAAATTAAGAGTACCTGGTGCATTCCTTAGTTAAAGGCACAGGCATCATCATTTCTGGGATACTCCAGCAATGGAGGGAGCAAACCTTGGACAGTCTTGTCTGTATCACCTATTACAAGTGGCTCCTGGAGTTTCCCATACAGCATCCAGACACTGTCCACAATTTAAAGTAACAAATGACTTCTGTTACTTTTTTTTCTTCCACTGAAAGAAGAGTTTTTTTCAGTTTTATCCGATGGCAGACTAATTCCTATGGTGACAAAGCAACATAAGCTCTGTAATCAAATCTCGGTTTCCTCTCCCAGCTGCGCAGTAACAGCTGTGTATAACACAGCAGAATCTCAGCAGAGCAGGCCATGCAGTTAAACCCGCTGGTATGAACCAGGAGGATCAGGAACTGGTGTCCCAGTGCAGGAAATCTGCCTACCTGTCTCACACTCTTAGGAATGTAAACCACTGCTGGATTTCCACTTAGGAGAAACCTACGTTACTTGTTATGATGAAGACCAAAGTATTCCTGACTGGTACCTCCCTCTGCTGCATTTAACCACGTTAATAATTTCTTTTAAAATACTAAGTAACATAAGTTATAGATTACATTGTTGAATGTCTAAAGAGAAATTGACATTAACAAGTTGCTTTACAACAACTTGTAATCAAAGCAACTGTTTGTCTGTAAACCGGCCATCCAACCAAATGAGGTTCTCTCCCATCCACAGTAGTTTGACTGCATGAGGCTCTGATGAAAATCCTGAAGAGCCTAATATGGGACATTTCAAAAGACAATAAAATTACATTCACTATCACAGTATAATGCAGCAGAGTATTCTAACAGGTGGGATCATGAACTAAGGCCACCCTGGCTTTGTGCTTTCTGTGTAAAGCAATTTTCCTCTTTGCTCCTTCTACCAGCATCTTTTCTAACAGAGTCATATACTTCAGGAAGCTATTCAAGCAAGAATTTGCTATTTGACTAAACGTTTATGCAGGAATTAGCACAGTGGGAACCTAATTTGATTCTGATCTCTAGGCTAGTGGAATAATAAAACATATGCATACAGTAATAAAACAAATGCCTGCCGTGCTTTTAAGAACAACTGAAAAAGAGAAACAAGTGTTATTCCATATGGATTTGGATACTGCTAATAAAATCAAGCATTCAAACTTAAAATAATGCCATATGTGTTTTATAAATGTATTCTTAACCTAAGACAGCATTCATACTGATATATAAAAAAAAAAAAGGAATTACAAACACTTAGTACCTAGAGAAATTTCTCGCACGAATTGTCTTTCCTTCAGACATCTTCCTTCTACTAGCATTGGCTGTTTTCAAATTACATTTGTCATTTGTCAACACCCAGAAATACTTAGGATTAAGCAATGATGAAAAAATAAGAATATGCAGAACACAAAAGATGTCTCAGTGGGGTATTAATTTTAATGAGCTTTAGACATTTCAAAAAGCTGGCAAAAATTCCCAAATAAGCCATCTTCTCTCCTGAAAGTAAAACCATGGTTAGAGAATTCAAATACTGAAATGTTATAATACAAGAAGAATTATGGTATATATGCACCATTACAAAAAAAACCCTCAACAGTAGCATTCTTGTAAAAGCAAAATGAAACAAATTTCAGAATGGAAACTTACTTGTGCATATTTTCCACTCCTATTATGATCATGATATAGTAGGAAATTCCACTTTGTATAACAAAATGTAAGGCATACCTAGGAGGAAAAAAAAATAAACCCTGAGAGCATTTTCTTTAATGACAATCAACTGCATGCATTTATTGTGAAATTAAAGAGGTTCAAAGTTTAAGGCCATCACTGCTCCCAAAGAAAAACCCCCTATTTTTCTATTTGGGTTTTCTGCTCCCCTTTCTTCTACTGAGAACTTCTCCCTTTAGCATAGCACAGAGAGCAGCAAGGAACAAAAACTAGACATTTAGCTAGAATGCTCCAGCTCAATCAAGGATATTGGAAATGTTGCTAATTCTTAAAATGCAAAGAATATGTCTCATAACACTTCAATTTGGCATTATCTCCTGTGTAAATAACTGTAAACAACATGAAAGTTTTGCGGTTTAATTTCCATACTCATCTTCCTACCCATTTACAACAATAGATCTCTCAGATAGGGCCAACAATTTCTCAGTATCCACAATATGGTAAGATTTCCCTCTCAACAGAAACGGTGACTGTGCCCAGCCAGTCTTTGTCCCAGGTTGCCAATAACCAATAAAGGAATGGTGGTGATGATGGTCACGAAAAACACAAACAAAAAAGCCCTACACACCAACAAGCCACAGATTTCTTTCACAAAGGTGCTCTAAGCACTTCTTGTTTCTTGTCCACAGCTCACCAACCTCAGCTATCCCAACACCATGGCTTTGGGGGTTTGTTTTAGTCTTTGAAGGAGTTATACCTCAATAACCCATAGGGCACTGGTGTCAAAGCAGTGCCAGTGAATGGGGAAAAGAGCTGATCTTCAGTAACTTGATTTTTTTTCATTCTGGTACCTTAAGTGCCTCAGTACCATACTTACATATGCTCAAGTGACACATTCATCTAATTTGGGAATTTTTTTTCCCATAAAAAGCAGCTATTATTTTGCTACAGTGATGCTGTTTTCTTTTGGCTTATCCCCAACAATTTCCTAATTTCACTCATCCTCTACTCACACGGAAATTACTTCAAAGACTTTCAATAAGAAACCCAGTTTTACCCAACTAAAATCCTTCAAAGCCTACATATGATGAACTGAGGCAAAACAAGTCACTTTGACATGAATTGACTTTGAAAATCTTGACTTTTTATGGAAGATTCGATCTGTACATGCTCCCATGCTTCACTCCTACTTAGCCTCATCTAAGATAGGACTACCTAAAATTCAAACGTGCATTTTAAGATAGTAATTGTCAATTTAAAAAGTATTTACTTTCTTTTCTTATCAGCCAAGTATTAGCAATATCGTGTAGCAAAGACAGGCGTTAGTGAACTGACAAAAACTTAAGAGGTTTGCTTCTTATACAGAGAAAGGATACTAAGATATCAAAACCTGAAAGAGTGTGGGTTGACATGGAGTACCTTATCAGGATCACAGTCATTGAAAACATTTCTCTTTCAGCGCTGTTAACAACAGCAATATGATTGATCTTTGATTCAAACATTCCAAGGGATATATTGAAATACCACATGGAACAGTAATTTTTAACTCCTAACAAAGGGCACATACTCTGGGCCTTTTATGCTATTTGCTGTTATGCCAAGGGAATTACTGCTCCTCTTCCTTTCCTCTACCACCATTACAAGTATTACAAAAGTGACTGAAAACTAACACACTTGAAATTGAAGATGACAACATTACTACTACTAAATGCCCTCAAGGGGTGCAGATTCCAAACTACTTCCCACATTCAGTGATCTTATGTACAAGTTACTACATTTACTAGTAACACTATGTAACAAAACAGTAACAGTTTCCTTCTAGTTATGCAGGTTTGTAAGACATGTTCTGGCACCATCCAAGAGTCACTGAAGATGTATCAGGGGCTTGCAATCTGTATGCATACTTGATTCCGTGGGGACGGGAACCAAAAAAACCAAAACCCTCAAAAAACCTGCTTGTATAATATGTACTTCAGCAAAAGGAAAAAGCATTGGCAGAAGCATAACAAATACCAATTTCTTAAAGAATGTGTACTTTCAACATGTCAAATTATGTTCTTTTTGTCAGTTTAAAATAGTTTTTATCTCTATAACTGCAAAATAGAAATTCATTGCTAATATATTAGATTTAAGTATGATCCAAAGCAAAGAAGAATAATGTGGATTTCTACTATGGCAGAAAACATCTCTTATTTTTTTCCCAGGACACAGTGAGAGGTTTCCACAAATTCTTATTTATGTCTGTTGGGAGTAGAGGTTGTTTTTTTCCAAAATCTCCCATACCTAAAATTCATATATGAATATATTAGTAACTCTTTCTAATTACAAGTTACAATTAATGATTTCTGCTTCTAAAGCAATGGATACAGAATGTGCTTCTAAGCTTACAGAGCTCTCAAAAAAATCCTCACATAGTAGCCCCTATCTCTCACATCATCCTCTTTATTTGTGGTGCTAAGACTGGAAGTCTTTGAGATCAGATCATTCTCTCAAAGCAGAATACCATGGCCAAACATTTAAGAAATGGATGGCATTTGTAGAGTTTTACATGAAAGTAAATTGTGCATGTAAATCTAAAGAATAAAGGTTACTGATTTCTTTTCCTAAAATTTAAAAACGATATATATCAAATAATGTTGAGAGGTCTCTGCAACATGCCAGTGTAGAGGCCAACACACTCTGCATGTGCAGAGACAGATGCAGGCACACACTGTGTGCATCTTCCCACCTGTGCAACAGCTTGATTAATTCCCCCTAGTTCAGTAATACTCTATAATAGTCAGCATAAATAAGTCTTTTATACACTTGAAGCTAAGTAAGCACCTTGTTGACAATGCAATAAAATGAAACCGGCACTTAAACCATCTTGGGAAGATGTGAGCCATTAAGTAAGCAGTTTTTGAAGGAAAAAAAATGCCACCAAACTAAATGCATACCCTTTTCTAACTTAACTAACATTCTGTCTTGCTGCACTGTGAAAAGATCAAGATATGCAAACAGCACTCATACAAAATATATGTTTGAAAAACAACCACATCTTCCTTTCAAATCATTAAAGAAAAAAAAGAACCCATGAAACAGTCTGAAGTCAAAGTCAGCTCCTTTCCAGATGTTTTACACTACCAGGAGTATCATCAGATACATTTTACAGTTCCAGCCACTCTTCCTAAAAAAAGCCAGATTATATTCAATATTCGGAAAAAGACACTGAGTTATCTCATGCCATGAGTATTTATGGGGAATTATCTTAGCCACCACATCTGTGCTATGCCTCAAGAGAATACTTCTCCAGCAAGTTTACAGAGAAAAAGCAGTACAAGTTAAACAAACTGCACCTGCTTCATCTTCCCAAAACCATAGGCAGCCAGTATGCTAGTTACCAGTTTGCAAATAGATGATCTTTCAAAATTTGTGCACCTCATCAGAATATTTAAGCTAATTTCTATACATTTGCAGCAGCTAAAATCCCCACAGAATTAGGTAATAAGGTTCTTCATAACAAAGAAATAAAAATCTGCAAGGTCTTGAAAAATTAATTTAAGTGCAACTTACCATCCAAAACAAAAAAGTGCAAGATAAAGGCCCAAGAGTGTTGCAACAACATGTCTTATAAACGGGCTAGTTTTGCTTGAATGAAGGTATGTTCGAAACCAAACAGCCGCAAGCAAGGCAAACAGTTGGCACACTACAAAGTTGACCTGCACAAAAAAAAAAACAAAAGAAAGAAGATCTCACACAAGTGTGTATTAAAAATTAACAGAAATATCCACACATTTTTAGCAATTTGCAGAACCTTTGGCTTTGCCATGGCTTTTACCACAGCACGTTAAAGAGCTTCTCCCATGAGTCCCTCCCCAGCTGAAGCGCTAACCAGTGGTCCCCCGAGGAGCTCAGAAGAAAAGATATATCAAACACAATATACGCATAAATCAAGAAAAGAAAATGACATCTTTTCCTGTAGATTTTCTAAATACCAAAACCACTCTATCAACCATTAAATCATTTCTATTCTCCCAGTAATGCGAAGATCTGAGCTGTGGTTTTATTTGGTTTTTTAAGTGAGAGGGACTTGAAGCCATGTATCAGCTCCAAAAATCACCAACAGATCCTTCCGTAGCCTGTGCAGAAGCAGAGCTCAATGAAGTGCATTTCAGTGCTAAGTAATCAGATAAACAGCTTGGTTGCACAGTGCATTTTCTTCTTGTACATTGAAGTGGGATAGTTTCATAAATTCTTCCTCCCTTCAGGCCGTTTATTCTAAAAGATAGAAAATTTCTTGTATATTAAATATTTAAAGACATTAGAGCACTGGAAGCAAAAGTGGAATTGAGTAAAACTAAACCAGTGACTAAAAAGAATTGTTCTGATTGTGGCCTGAAAAAAATTTAACAGTAAGGGCATGATAAAGAAAGAAATTCCTCAAACACAGCAACCACTACCAAAAGTGGCTCAAGCTACAAAAAGCTGGAAAAATTACTTTATTTAGAAAATAACATTTCTCACTTCAAAGATTTTATTTTTTACTCACATAGAAAACTGCCTAACAATTTTCTGTGTCCAATAGTGGCATCCCAAGTCATCACCAGCAACAGCTTGGGAACCACTGCTTCCGATCCTAAGCACTTCAGTACAAGAACCTTGCACATCCTGCATGCTTGACTGATCCTCTGCACAGCAGTGTTTTAGACTGTTCAACGGCACTTAGCTGAAATACATACTAAATCTTAACGCCACAGGGTAAAATGACAATACTATTTTTGTGTTCCTGACAGCAGGCCTAATATTAATGTTTTCAGCAACACAGTGCACACTTGCAGTACTATAATTCAGCTTGTCCATTCCTTCACATTTTTCAACCAAGTCTCAGGCCACAACAGGTAAGGGTCCGAGTACGCAAACACGGTCATTTTTGAAGTAGCAATTAAAACAACAACTACAGAACTCTCATTCTTGTAACAACTGAACCACTCCAAAACCTGTAATACCAAGTTAAAGCATTAAGGGCTAGCAAGGAAAGAGACTCAGAAGGCAGGGTTACGCTTTTTAATAGGAGCAGTTCCCTAAATTAAACCGTTCCCTAAACCGTCATGTACACTTTTCCATCCATTCTCTTATTTCAACATTTCTATTGTGCTTTTAACAGTATTTGAAAAACCCTAAATAAATGAGGAGATATTCTTTCAGGGCATAACTTGACCTGTTTTCTCTCCTTTATAAGCAATGATGCAAATGAAACAGAGCGAGGTTTATTACTCAAGATGATTCCATGGATTTAGTGGAAAAGTTTCATACAAAACAGTCAAGTTAAGTGAACCACTGAAAAGGAAACAAACTGATAATGTTTTAGAAAAGAGGGCAAGAGAGAAAAATTAAAGCAAAAAAATTTAATTATTAATTCAGTATCAACATTTGTACGAATATTTATTACAGAAATTATGTTACATATCCCACAAAGCATGTTGCTGACCCAGAGAACTCACGCCCTAGACAGACTAGAAGGGGAAGGGAAACAGAGAAAGTTGCATATTCACAGATACGTAGTGAAGCTGAGGTAAAGAGACAGAGGGAAGAAATGAGCATGAACACCTGTCCTGAAATAGGCACACTTGCATTGCTGGTTGTACTGAATGCCCAGACATTAGCGCTTTGACTGCAATTTAGATAATTTACCAACTGGCATCACATGGTGTCCTTTTTCAGATTACCACTAAAAGCAAGCTAGCAAGGCCGAGGGAAAAAGGAAAGTCATCATCTGGCTCCTACTATTACCAGGACAAAGGGTAGAAGTGCTTGGCACTTCTGACCTGTATCATCAACTCTGTAGGAGCAGACACTAACAAAACAACAAACTTTGAATCTCAAAATTCAGGATGAGCCTGCAGGTTTAGGAATGTGTAAAATCCTCACACAAAACACAAAAAGAAAACCTGAGAAAGGATTCAGCAGGTAGGGAGTGAAAAGGGGGTACCTTCCTTGGGCACTTGCTCTTAGTTTAGCTATTTACTCAAATGATTAAATCTCTATCTGAAAAACCCATTAATTAAAAAACAAACAAACAAACCCCCCCCCCAAAAAATCCTAAACCAAAATACCTTCCCCAAGAAGAATATTTTGAGAACAGCAATAAAATGCAGGATAACACACCTTTAGATCAACCCCACAAGCCAATGTCCAGGGATGTGAATTCATTATGTCGGTTTTTCGAATGCAAAACTAAGTGACCCAAGCAGCACAAACCTGTTCCAAAAGCCTTCCTCACGAATGAACCAAAACTGCCAGTGGGTATTTTTAAGTGCTCTTCCCAAAAAGTGCACAAACATAGTCATACTTGGAAACCTAAGGCATCACCAAGATGGTCACACACCCCCCTGTATTCCTTCTCTACTCTTACCAATCCCATCCTTATCCTTGTCTCACAGTGCACCAAAATGCAGATTACAAAGCACCAACAGCTCTGCAAAACTTGTAAAGCTCCCAAACCTTTAAATATATACCTGTAAAACCAAGCTATGCAGCAGTTAAGATTTGAAAGCCATGCAACTTGAGTTTAGCCTTTATACATACCTACTTCTGACTACATTCTTTCTGCTGCTTTATTCTATTTTCCCCAGCAGTATTTCTGATTCATTCAGCAAATGGACAATTGCCCAGTTTTTGCCCTCATCCTATGACCCATTAAATGCTTACCATCTGCATTCTACGCTGAATATAAAAATCTTACATTTCCCCATAGACATGTTTATGCAGCTCTGTCCACAACATGGGAAGACTACACAGAATAAATGTAAATTTTGCAATAATTTTGTAAGATCAATATTCCTATTCCTATTCTAAAGGTGAATGACTAGTACAAAAATTATGAAAGACCAAAGGGTAAAATAAATGCCCACTAACTTTGGTTGCCCAATTTCAGACACTCAGCGCCTAGTTTTTCAGTCAGTACTTTTAACAAAACTTTAACTGGAACTGTGTTTTGAAAATATAAATTCAGCTGCTATTTCAATTATCCAGCACGCCTATAAATCACGCCCAAGGTATCTCAAAATGCAAGCAAAATTTAAAATCATCACTACGATCTTTTTTTTCTATTGTTTCTCCAGCTCACAAAAAACTCTGGTTTACCAGTGGTTTGCATTCCAAATAAAGGAGTTCATATGGAAGAGTTTGTGAGCACTGCTGGGCAGTGTCACAGTCCCAGGGGTCAATCTTCATCTGACACTTATTCTGACTTTTGAGCATCTGCTATCACAAGCTATATATTCACTTGGTAAACATCTTGAATACTTGACTTCTTATATTTTAAAAGAAAACACAGCATTTCTACAACAAAAATCAAACCTTACCTGTTTGCCTTTACCTGTGGCTTTCAGTCCAAAGCACTCATTTCTACCACTTGTACTCATTTCCACACGGAAAGAAGCTTAATCCCTTGCCAATACTACAGGAAGCAGAATGGGAAACAGACTCTGTGGGCTCCCAAATTCCGTGCCATGCACTTCCAACTCCAGCAGCGAGATAATACATGCATCTACACAGTTCAGATCAGAGGGGACTCCCAAAGCCTCCCAGTTATCTGCACTTCACATGCTTTGGCAAGTGCTGTGCAACGGTGTCTGAATACACACACCTGATTTCTTTTAAAGCGAACTAGAGTATCTGCTCCAAAGCCAAGTGAACATTTAGCCCATGGACTAACCTAGGCAAAAGCAGTGTTTCCCAAAATTATTATAGCATCCATGCTGGATCCTCAATGTCAACCACCTCATCTCACAGAAACACTTTTCCTGTACTGCACTACTTGGTTTAGTAAACAATGCCAAAATTTAACATTCAGCCTTTTCCTAACTCCATCTCCCATCTCAAGCCATGCTGACCAGTGTGGAATTGACAGACAGGTTCATTGTGTCCACACACTGACATAGATTAAGAACTGAAGATACACAGCTTGCCTTGAAAGGGTGACAAAAATTATATGGCTGCCTAGGAGACAAAAGGAACAGACAGCAAATGAACAGAACAAGGACAGAGCTGGACATCACCATCCTGAAAGGTTCCACGAAAACCAGGCACTCAACCAAGCATTGATTTGGTTGGCAAATGTTACATACACAGACTTCAACAACTGGGAATGGTATATGTCTGTACCTTTTCAAAACTTATGTCAAGCTCTTATAATGTTGTGAGAGTTTGGGCACAATACAACTTTCTAAATACCACATGACTTGGTCAGATGTGAGCAGAACACCCACAAAGAACAAAGATAACATTTTCCCTAAAGCTGCATAATGCATTCTTCAAACCAAATTGTAACGTGCCTCCATGAGGTCATAAAACCTGTTCCAATAAGCAGCTTCAATTTTACAGAAGAAATTTTTTAAAAAACAACCCAAGATCAATTTAAAGCTGAGACTTCATAGTGGGAAAATAAAAATCTTGCCACACAATGGTAAGTTTCACCCTGAGCAGTTATAATTTAGCACATGTATAAGAAAACAAACAGAATTTTTTATTCCCCCTCAGGTACAGAATATCAATAGCTCAGGCCAATGACAATAACACCTCAAAATCTTACGGAGAGAGCAATGTGTCATGGCAAGTTATATGCACATAAGAATAAAAAACATACAACTATAATGTAAATTATCAGCACTCGTTATTCAGCAATGAATAATGCAAGTGTGTGTTAGACATACTAAGCTATTACAGATCCTGCTGTGTGTAGCCTAGCAATTTCAAAATTAAATCCACTATTTTGGTTCAAAACTAGTCTGCAATAAAATACAAGCACCGAAGTTTATCGGCACAACTCATGCCAAATGTAATAGAAAAACATGAGCACAAATTCACAGTTTTAATATTTGGAGTAGCTACATAAAATGCAAATCCATTATATCATTAACTGCATTCAGCCATCTACATAACAAATTTTCCATTTGCATGACCTCTGCAAAAGTCAATAGAAAGTATATAACATAACTTTCTAAGACATTTATTTTAGTATTTTCAAAGAATTAAACGTAATTTATCCCATGCTTTTGTAAAAACAAAGTTATTGCTTAGGAAAAAGCATTTAAGAAATCAGTTCTTAACATAAAGAAAAAAAAAGAAAAAAGTCACTGTCACAAGGATTTTCATCATCAAGAGGAAATTCTAGCATAACATTGGATTTGAACAGCTGGAAGTCTCCAACTTTACAACACAGACAGCATCTTTAATAAATCGTTAAAGAAATTTAAGTCCACATTAAAAAGAAGTACAGAAGAAAAGTTTATTTCTTCTACAAAACTAATTTTAATATATGCAAATTTTATCCGCTAATTCAGATTTTAGGCTAAGCTTCCTCTTCATATCAGCTAAATTTTAATATTAAAAGCCATTTGCTGCAGTCAAGGCCTCCAGAATCCTGCTACTTCACAGCACAGAAGGCATTTGCCTCATTCAAAAAAGCAGCCAAAGCAGAGAGGGAATTTTACTGATACAGATAATTCCTAACTGGATGGCACAAGTTAATCATACAGGCCCACACGGCCTACTGACAATCCACTGAAAAGCAGCAACACGGTGGCATGAAGTTTTTCTTACCAGCTGCAGCAAGGTACTGAGAGACACCCAGAGAACACCATTTACAACAAAGGACCTCACACGAGAAACAGGGGTTTAGCAGGTGAAGCACCAAAGATGACTCAGGCATGTTGCACTTTCCTTTTTCCGCCAATGACCCACACAAACTCTTTGGAAGTTACCTTGTCTTGGTGCTTCTCTATTTTCTCGTTTTTAACAAATTTTCTCCAATACGAAGAAAAATAAGTATTCAAACCTTTAAAATGCAATGAATGCCTGTAGCCTCAATAAAACATTTCGGATGAATTAAAGCTGATGTGGAGGTTTTGTTTGGTTGTTTTGTTTGGGGGTTTGTGTTTTTCTGTGGATTTTTGTCTGTTTGTTCTTTTGTGGGGTCTTTCTAAAGTTATTATTGAAAAAAAAAATAAAGAAGGTACTTCTTATTGCTGATGAATTAGGCTTTGAAAAAAGATTACCCAGACAGAGGCAGGAGCACTGAAGCCTATCTGATCATGTGCAGAGCCTAAAATAACAAGTTTAAGATGCAAGATGCTTCACAGACAACAGTCAAGAACCTGTGGATATGACAATTCTGCAGATAGAGATTCAGGACTACTCCCATTCCCCCTCTTAGCCACACCATGGTACATTTCCTCCCTGGAATTCAGTCTTTCTGAGGTGCAAGATGCCAGCATTACTTGTCTCCCTGCCTGTAGTAACTTTTGGCCCTCCATTCTACCACAGAAACAAAGTTAACATTTGCTTCCTCCTTTATCCGAAAGGGCCAGGGAGCAAGGTGCACCAAGCAGCATTCCTCTTCTCCCACCGCTAGCTCTTCTGTTCAACATCTATGGCTATTAGAGAAAAAAAGACTTTTTAGGGAAAAAAATAGAATTTAAACTACAAAACCACTTTGAAATGAGCTCTTGCAAGAGCTAGGAGATCGAGACAGAATAATGTACATACACCTTAAGAAGACTTTAAAGCTGAGGCTTTGATGTTTTTTCCAAATCTGTAGGGCTACTCTAGCAGTAACATTTTAAACACAAACCTCTTCAAGCACCATGTTTGTTGACACATACTTGTCAAAAATTGCCAAACCTTATCACAATTAACGACGCAAAGCATCAGTTGTGCCTTGTTCCTCAAACATCATTATTTTCTTGTTCCTGCTCCAAGTTAAGTCAAAACTATTTCCCTTTCCCACCGAAACAATCAACTGAGGTATGAAAAACATCTACAAGAATTCACAAAACGTTGGTTATAACATACAGGGGAGTTAATGTTTCTCCACAGCAACTAGACAGCAGCATTGACGGATATTCTTCTGTTCAATTTCTAACCTTCATCAAGCATAAAAAAAACATGTACAATTATCCAATAATTGCCTAATGCCAGACAGCTAAGAACTGAAGAGTGAGAATGACTATTATTTGAAACTAATGTCAATTTTCCAACTACTGCCTGAAAGTCGCTGCACTAATATTAAAGGAAGAAAAAAAAAAAAAAAAAAGAAAAAAGGAAATAACGTTTTCCACAGCAAAGCTGAAAAAAGCAATTCCATTACAAGGATCAAAATCAAACTCCTTGGTAATTTTCTTCAATTTATTGGGAAATGTCAGGAAGAGGAGTTCAGAGATACTGGCAAGAGTATTTGATAAAGTTGACAGATACTTAAGAGTAGTTCAGAGAACCTTTTGTCTCTGAATTATAGGAAGAAACAAGATCCTTCTTTCAACTGAAAGGATCATAAATCTAGTGAAAATACTTCCAAATGCATTTTTTATTCAATTAATACTCAGCACCTTACATGATAAAAATACAACTAATTAACACTCCTGCCCTGAAGTCTCAACCTTGCTTCATGGGTGAAACACGAAGAAATGGAGGATAAGTTGCAGTGGTTATTTTGAAATCACATCAGTATGGGAGATGCTGGTATTACAGCACTATGTTCTTTGTAGCAAAGACTGTGTTACTGAGTGTTTAAACAGTACCCAATGTGAAGGGACACTTTTTCAGATGAACATTCCAAGCACAGCCTTCTAATAGCAGCCACTCCCTTGAAGTGCATGCTCTAACCATTTGTGTTAGTCAACACCAACATCACTGGCAAATGCTGTTTAATATTGGACACAGATACTTCATCTTCCCATTAATTTGTTGGCAGCTGAAAGGACTTACTTGTAGGACCCTAAATGGTTTTTTTCCAAGCTGGTTTCAGTCCAAAACATCAAATCCAGTTATGACATAGGTTAGTAATATTATTTCTATTTCCAGTATTAACTCCCTGTTTCCAGTTTGCAGTTCTTAAGTGTGCTACAGAGAGCAGAGCACATCGTGAACAACATGATGTAGGCAATAGTAATCTGGTTTGTGCAATAAATGAGCATCAAATCCAATAAGCTTTTTCAAAGAAGGCTTACAAAATCATTACTCAGAATTAATCTAAGAAAAACTGTATGACTAAAGATGTAAAACGAAACATCAATGTACACATTTTATAGTGAAAACAACCAAAACTAATTCATTAGGGATAGGAAGATAGTGGCTGAAGGGTGTTCTCTCTGATAGGCTCGTAAGGATTCAGCAGTATAGATACTGAGTTGTCAAACATAAAAGCTTTTTATTCATGGGAATACCCAATCTAGGATGCAAGTTTGGTTCAAAGGTGAAATAGGAACGCTGGCTTGGGTTTTTTTGCTTGTGTGTTTTGTTTTCTCCTCTCTTCAGAAACAATAAGGACCTAAACCACTTGCTTCTGTTAAGCAAAAACTGGTTTGGCCAGTTAAGGATTGCAGATCTCAGGCTACCAGGGCAAAAGAGTTTACAACATCAAAACACCACAGCCTGGCATTATGTTGGCAAAACACAGTTCCAAACAAAGACCAACTCAGTTATTGTGCTTTTAAAACCACGGGTTTTTATCACACACTCGCGGTGCACATGCACATAGTGAGATGAACGCAAAATCTCTACTCTGTCACATGTATCAGCAGTACAACGATAACAAAGTCAGCTGGAAAATAAACTAACACAATTTGAAGTATTAGAAAGCAAGCGTTCTTTATTACAGTGCTGGACACTTTCAGAGGATATCTCCTCTAATCAAATGTGTGCCATGCAACTTTACAACAGGGTATTTATTCCATCATGATCATACATATTCATTACAGAGTACTTCCTAGCTAATACATAAACATCATTTTTCCTAGAACTAATTTGCATGCATCTGTCTCCTACTGGAAGCCCTTTTATGGTCCTAGAGGGTCATCTAAAGGAGTCTCTGGTGGTCATACTCAATGAGTGCCTCAATATTACAGGCGACCTTCCCTTGAACTTTTCTTTGGGCATGTGCTGATACTTTTTGTTACAGAACTTTGCCCAAAACCCCATTACATTGCTCATCTGTTTATCCACTAGTTCTATATTCCTCATTATCTGTTTATCCACTAGTTCCAGCTATGTTTATCATCCTGTGTGCATATTTTTACATTCTTCTATCCTTTTTTTTCTAGTTAATCTTTAAGCTCCATCTAGCAACTCCAGGGGAACTGAAAATTTCTATTCTCTGGGTTATCTATCAATACAGGGTATTCAAATGTGTTTTGAAGGACAATTTTTTATTTTAATACCCAGAGAACCACTACAGCGTCTGAAATTTTGCAAAAGCTTTACAAGCTACTCACTTTCCTAGGCATTTAAAAATAAAGCAAAATAACCAACATCTATGGAGGCATCCTTCTCAAATGCAACCAGAAACAGACATTCTCAATTATATTCTCCTGGTATGTGAGAAACTAAAATACATCTTAAAATAAGCAACAGACATTGAAAGCAAGCCTCTTGTCCACATAGTATACAGAAATCTGATAATGACAGTAGTCATTTTAATTAGCAAGTAGAACAAATATTCTCCATCTTTAAAATGGTCAGCTTCTCAGTGCTCTCCTTGGGGAGGAAAAAAAAGATAGGAGGGGGCTTCACTACACTCTCCCTTGAACAAACAAACTACTGTCCAACTCAGTCTGTATTCCTCCATGTCCATTATCTTCCTGCTCTTCCCAATTCAGGAATCATCCCCATGAGATCGGCCAAAGCCTCATCTCCAAGCATCACAACAGCAGCCTTTTAAAAATCTGCAGTATGCAGCACTCTGTACAAGTAATGGACACTACTTTGAGATGTTACATCTTTTCAACTTCATTCAATTTTTAAATAATAGTTTAGTAACATTTAAAATAATACTTCTATATTAAAATATTTTATCTGACTTCTTACATTCAATTCCATTACAGAAAATGATTTGCTAACGTATTCTATGGGTAGACCTTCTACAGTCATAGCCATCACTGAACTTCTAAAATTCCTGCAGATTTCTGATGACCTCAAATCCTTCCTAGCCTTTCTGCCATGAAGAATAAAACCTGATTCATTATAGTCTGGGCCTGCAGTCCACTTTTTCAATGACATGCTTAGTCAATTGAATAATTTGGGTTTTATCTATGTGTGGATTTATATGTACATGTAAGATTGAGAGGAAGCAGTAGTATCAAGGGCATTACTCAGCCAAAAGGCAGGTCAGAAAGGTTAAGAATGATCTATACAGGTGGCATTACAGTATAGAATATACCACTGCAGTTATACAACCAATATGCTCACAAGCCACATTTCAGAAAAAGAACACCTTCTGCAGCTTAGGTCACTTTAACTGGAAAGAGAAGAAAACACTAAAATCCCAACTACAGAAAATCACACCATTGGAGCCAAACCAAAACAGCTTCTTCACCTTTGGATATATTATTCTAGAATAAAAAGCAGAGCTATGGAAGTTTTCCTTTGCAAAAGACAGCTTAGCTACCAGAATGATCACTTAAAACAAGTAGGCATAACTAGCACTTATCTAAATTTGCAGACAAATTGAAATTCTTAAACAGATCTGTTCACTTGAACAAGTGCTAAAAGACTAGCAATGTTGATTCAACTGATGTTGAATTTAAAGTACTTCCCAAAGGAAAAAGGGAAAATGAAATATCCATACCGAAGAGCTACATCAACTTTCCTTGTAACACAAATACTGTGAAGATGCACACATCAAGCAAACAGGTTTTCACTTGGGTACGTGAAGTTGTTCTCACTTTTCAGGAGAAAATAAAACTCCAGTCTAGACTCCCTCGTTCAAGGAAAACAAGGAAAAAAAATGGGCAACTGTTACTCAGGAAAAGTGCACATTAGTCAAAATAATAAATGCGAAGAAAGCATTCCGTAATCAAGGCTGCAAAGGACGTATCACAGTGCTTCATTGGGTCAACACAGGAACAGGTAAACAGGAGTTAAAAGTCAGCAAATGTCAGGGCGACTGAATGACAAAGATGACTCATCTATTTCAGTTTTATCCGTTTTCAGAACTCCTGCTTAAAGTCAGCACAGTACTCAAGAAAAAGCCCACAGAGAGAAAAGATCAACATAGATGTGGTACAACAGATTTACAGCAGAAACCCCTCAGAAGCAGAAAGCAACACGGTGGTAACCATGTACTCAGTAAAAAACGACTCTTGCTACCTTCCTAATGCCTTACTGGTTTTCCTTTACTAGGCTTTTCTTTAAGCACTCCACTATTTCTTTTCGACATTCCAGAACTGCAGTATTTTCATAGCAACTTCTGAACCCCATTTTGGATTCAGATATGGGTTGTACTGTCATGAGCACAGGAGAGTGCTCACATTTACACCACCTCAATGACTTGCATAAGGATGTGAAAAACAATGTGACAAAACAAAGCAGGTGACTATAAGTTGTTCAGGTAAAGAGTGTTTAGTTTAGATGATTACTGTAGAAGCCTTAGGTGTAATTATATTTGAGTTTTTCCACTCCTTTGCAAAAAACTGGAAAAAACATACCCAGTATGAAAATGTGTGAGAGAATAAAATTCACTGCTGCTTCTGTAGAAATTAAAGAATTAAAGCAGCTCTGTAATTTACATCCTCACAACAATATTCACGAACCTGAATTAAAGAGATGTATTTCTTTCTTGCACTAAATCTTTCTATCACTTAATAAATGGCCCATCTTTTCTAACACTGTAACCAGCGTTTGCTTTCTTTCCCAACTCTGTTCATGACAGATTCCACCTCCTCCTTCAAGACAGTCGCTTTCTCTTGTCAATTTTTCCTCTTATCCCAACAGTTTCATCCTTCTCTACGCATTTTTCACAGCAGAGTTAAGTCTTTACCTATTGTTTGTTGAGTAAGTCAACACCTAAGCACTAACACTAAGACCTGGGAAAGGTGTCACTGCAGAGGACCCTTCTGGTGATACATTCCCTCCCCTCCCACAGTTCAAAGTGAAGTTAAGAAACCACTAAAAACTTGGCTAGCAAATCCAAACAATTCAAAACATCCAGTCACTGAGAACAGCACACACAGAATGAAGAACAGAACTTTATTTCCAGCTTCTTTTCACCCACTACAGTCTCCATCTATCATCATAGAAGATCATGCTTTGCCATCCACCCTTCATTCTCCTGACTGCTGCTAGCAGCACATAAGGAAAGTACAGGGCAAGGTAGGGGCATTGCTTATCCTACCACTCCCTCGCCTTCAGTGTTTGCATTTTACACACCCATGAATGCTAATTTTACTCACATCTATTACTGATTTTTCAGATGTGACCCAGGAAACTTGTAAGTAATGAGCAGCTCTGTGTTCCACAACCATACACAAGGGCCTAAGAATCAATGATGAAAGAAGGAAACTTGGGACACTCTTCACTTTATTCTTTTTTTCTAGTTTGATAATGCTTCAGTCAAATGTTAGGCCACCTAAATTCTGGACAGTTATACAGGACAAACATTTTGATATCCATTCCATGTTTAGACAAAAAGGTTTTTATCAGACTAAAACATTTCAGCCCTCAGGAGGCTATGTTATATTGCCTTGGCAGAAAACAAGGGATGATAAGGCATCACTAATGCTCAAAATTTTGTGAAATAACAGATCTAACTAGGAGACATGCTCGGATGTACCCTGAAGGCAAATCAGGCACATAATGCTTCTCAGCAAAATTCCCTACACCACCTCCAAGCCTTGCCTTTTCCCCAAACTACAGCTGTGCTCATCTCCAAGGCATCAAAATAAAGGAGAAAAAATTGCTAAATTGCTTTCTTACATCATATGTATGTAAGAAATAAATATTTTATAGATATATACAAGGAAAAAAAAAATTCCTGCCCACTCTCCTTGAGGGCTTAAAGGTGAAACACAGGCTCAACATACGTCAGTGCTTTTATGTGGAACCAAGTTTGTTAAGAGCACGATGAAAGCAACTCGGGTAACTCTCTGCACAAGGAAGCGCGTGCAGAAAATTATGTAAAGCCGGCAAACTGGCTTATGATCACTAAATGAAGGAAGTTTGCGTGGTTTATACAATTTCATGTTTAGGAAGATTTGGATTTTTTTGCCTATTCTTAATAGAAAAAGGTCCATTTAGATTCTTTGAAGATTGATGGCACTCGTGTAGAAAACTGTATTTATTCGACACAAATGAGCAGACTTAACCAAATAAAAGCTAAAACTAGATTGGAAAAAAAAACCCCCAAACCAGAAACCAAGAAAAGTGTGGAAATAGCACAGATTTTTTTTTTCTTCTGTTGAAAAAACACTGCTTATTTTTACATCCTGGAGTTCAAGTGCATAATCATAAGCATGACATTTTATTCTGAACACATATCTTCACATAGCTATACTGTTAGTAGTTGGAGCCACATTCCTCCTTTTCTTATCTAGAAGATAACCACTGAAGTTCAGACTGATAATCACTTAGTTCAGACTGTATTTCAGGATCTCAAGACCAATCTCTTAGACAACTCATGTAAAAAGCTGATGTTCACTTATTGTCTTAGTCAGTCTCCTATCTCCCCTGCTCAACTATTCCTCTACTACAAATTATCTATTTCTATGACAAATGAAGAGTAGTAATAACCCCTACAATTTCCGTCCATTTTCAGTAAAAAAAGTTTGCTCCCTCTGGTGGAAACAGTGAAAGCAATGATTATTCTCTGAACTCCCCAAACCCCACAGAGACCACAAAGCCAAGAAGAAAGCTTTGCTCTCCTAGATTCATTGATCACAGCAAATTTAATCTTTCCAATTTAATGACAAGTAAGCTGAGAGATCATCAAGATAAGTCATTTGTCAATAGAAAATCAGCAAGGTAGTGATAGAATTAGAAACAGACCAAGGCCCAACACATTATTTGTCGGGCTTCACCTTAAGAGAAAGAAGAAAGAAGCAGAGGCACAAATATGGCATGAAAACAGACAGGAAAAATATAAGACTAGGTGAGAGATGTAACTACAATAAAAGTTGCAACCTCAATGCATTAAGCAA
This sequence comes from Mohoua ochrocephala, assembly GCA_013398855.1. Taxonomy (NCBI): domain Eukaryota; kingdom Metazoa; phylum Chordata; class Aves; order Passeriformes; family Acanthizidae; genus Mohoua; species Mohoua ochrocephala. The sequence continues at coordinate 93,514 of VZTA01018361.1, forward strand.
CATGTGATACTCTAGCAGCCCAGTTTTTATGATAAACCTTCCCATAATTCTCTTGGGAAGTTGTCCGGGTGGGAAGGACATGGCTACTTTGATTCCTTCTCTCCCCTGAGAAGACACAAGGAATATGCACTACATTAATATTTACTCACTCATTGATTAACTTTAAGGACCTAATGTGCCACAGCTGTCGACAGAATGCTTCCTTTGCTGAGCAGCCAATTTACGTTCTCCAAGATGTGAAAAGAAACAGTTTTGATGAGGCTTTTCACTCCCAAGCAGTGATTTTTTTTCTTTCCTACTACAAAATGCAGAAGAAAGGTAAGTTTGCTGAAGGCTCTTGCTCACACCGAGCATCTTCCCTTTCATCAAATGACTGAAAATAACAACAGAAAAACTGGCCCAGGAAGCCTCTAAAGAACACAATAACTTTTCCAAGTAGCTGTTTCGGTAAACTTGGTGCAAGACAAAACGAGACCCAAAGGAAGGGTTAACACAGCAACAAATTACTGCACAATACCTAGTTGGAGGATACACACAGAGGCAGAAAACAAGTTCTTCTCCATTCCTTTAGCTACCTAGTACTCTAGTTCCAAGAAAAAATGTCTAGGAACAGTAAATTGTTAAAGCAACAAAGCTTTTCTTTTGCAACACAGTTGGGCACATAGAGGAGACTGCTGTGTCAAATGGCTCTGATGCACTGACCTCCAACCAGCACACAACCAACTCCATTCTCAAATCTCTGTCTCTAGGTCTGCCAAGCATTAAGTAAAAAAGTAATCAATTTCTCACACTTGATCCACACAGATGTGGATCTGATTGATTAATCTTAGAGATAGCAACTTCACCTTGAATTTAAATTCCCACTTCCATCCATTGCCAAATGGGCCAGGTGCTCCATTCATTGGTTTGAACGCCAGAGAGTAAGGCAACATGGACACATGCTACCTCAAATTTGTCTTCCAAGAGTTACATGCTGTAGCAGGATAATTAGATAGCAATGGCTTGAACCTAAATCACAATTTAAGCAACATTTTGGATAAAGATTAGTATCTACTTGTGGTCAAAACTGAAACTGAGTGGAGAAAAAAAAAACCCTGCTGATCTCCAGCAGTTCTGAGTGATGGTATTATACCAGAGCACCTATTTCAAGCAGCTGCTATATTGGTGTGACTGTAGTCATAGTACAGATTTGGAGCAAGTAGTAGAAACAATGGAGGAATCAAAAAACCTTCATCCTTCTATTACGTTTTCAAAGCAGTGCTACATTTTCATTCTGAATATGCTTATAGTATCACCAAATGTCATGCATAATCTCTGAGCAAACACACCAAAGAGTATCAGCACTTTCTTTTTCTTCTCTGCCCTCATTATCTCCTTCACTCCCTTTGATTTGATTACACTGAACACAATTCACATTCTTTCTGTATTACAAACTTACTATCAAGATAAACTCTTGAGCTGAGGTTACAAAAAACTAACTTTGCTTTTTCTTAATCAGATTTTTTGAATAGATGTGCTCTCCCCAGTGCAGTATAATTTTGAAGCTCTTCAATTCATACTCCAGTCACAATCAGTGCTCTTCATACACAGCTGGACCTATATTATGTACAATCCACTGATGTCCAAAAACAACGTACGCCTGACTTCCAGCTGCTTATAACAAGTTTTCTGAACTACATGTTTAGCCACCCTCCAATGTGATTACTCCCAAAAGCTCCAACAGAGCTCGAAGTGTACTTTATAAAAACTTCTTGGTTCTACAGTAACATCTGCTGCAAAACATCTAATACAGGGAAGTTTTCCAGGCTTTAATAAAAAGTAACTTCATTATCATCAAAATGCCATACTCACAACATTAAAACTATTTTGGTAGTAGCCACACTATGCTGTAAAACAATTAAATTTATGACTACTAATATGAGGAAATAATTACACACCACCAGCATCACGCCATAAAAAGATGGTCAACTCTGATGTGTTTTACAGTACCCTGTAGAAGCTGCACATTTTATGGAAACAAACACATGGCACCTGGCAAGAGTAGCTGACAGCCTACAGGTATGAGGCACCAAGCCACGAGGTGCCATCGATCCCAGCCACAGGTATCATTGCAAGGGCTGCCCAGTATCCATTCCATCACAGCAAGCTCAATTTCAACTTGCCCATTTTATGAGTTTTCTAGAAGGTACTTTTTCATGTATATCCTTAACCATGGTTCCATTCACACAAATGGCTGGGGAATGAGTGCATAGCTCAGTCACTTCCAAAATACTTTCACTAGGCATGCTCCTTCCTCTGTATTTCATTTCCAGTTACTTCCCTCACTTATTCGGTGTATTTTGTAAAATCAAGCCATCAAAGTCTCCCTCTACTGAAGCACATACTGTTTTCTTTGATGTGTTTCACTCATACATACATTAATGGAGCAATGAAAAAAAAAAAAGAATTCCTAACATGAAATTTCTTGGTGCTACAAAATTTATATGAGGAGTTACTTCAGATTACTTTTCTTATGGATTCATAAATACACAAATATTCTGTAGATTTAGGAGGTCTAGACCACTTCCCCCATAAACAAACATTCTGGTCCAACTTCAGTGATTAAACTCAGCAAACCTCAGTTTCCCAATCTTATTTTGTAATCTTCTGATGTTCTGTGAAGACACCAGGATTAACAGCCTTCAGGAATTTTTATATCACTTGGACAATAGATACCACAGAAACGCTCTGCCTACAAAGTACATACGAATTCCCAGCAGCATTGTGTGCGGCGCACATTATTATTTAACACCGCGTGTAAAACCCCCTGGCAGGCGCATCCAGGCGCAGCGCGCTGCTTTGCATTTGCAATTATTACCCAACCTTTGCATCCCTTGAGCTGATACCGGCCCCGTTCCCAGCTGCAGATCCACATCTGGCCGACACACGATGCCAACAAGTTGGGGCGAGGCAGGGCCAGGCAGGACAGGGTGGGATGCGGGCGGGAT
>VZTA01018361.1:97359-168929 GCA_013398855.1 Mohoua ochrocephala
AGCGCGCACTGAGGGCGCGGGTGGGTGATGGGTGCGGGCACCTAATGTGCAGTGGCACCTGGCTGCGCGGGGCGGGCAGGCGGGGACAGCTGGACAGGGAGCGCAGTGCTGGCGGGGTCGGCGCCCAGCGGCCCTGGTGGCCCCTGAAGAGGTGTCTGTCGCACAGGGTAACGCCAGACCGGGTAGGTGCAGATACCTGTTGAGGTAATGAAGAGCTCAGCCCACGTCCAGCTCCGGAACCCTCCCTCCTTCGCCCAGGCGGGCACGTGGGCACTCAGCAGGGGCGTACGCAGAGCTGGATGAGTGATGGATACACCCAGGGCAGGAGGTTGGCCTGGAACCCTGAAGAAGTGGCAGAAAAAATGGGTAAAGAAACCCTATTCTTACAGCCACCCGTGGACTTACTTAAGTCTTTCTATCATGGCTGTAAGACACGGTTTTTAGTTTATTATTGGGCTATTTCTTAAATATAGAAACATGAAATGGTAAAAGCATCAGTACTTTTTCAGTGGGTTCAGTCTAGCAGTGCTGTTTCCTAAAAGAAAGCAAGAAGTGATGTGGCGATGGCAATAGTACTGAATTGGTGCACAGCACCACGCTTCCCCCTGTCCAGGCAACGCTATCCAGTGCGAAACAGAGTAAGGACTTGAGTGAAGGCATCACATTAGGGAAGTGCAGAAAACTCTGATGGGCTTGTGCAGTAGGCTACTTATTAAGATATTCTGGTTTAGTGCCCTGCCTGCCTATTTACATTAGAGCTTTCTGTAGATTTTTTTTTTTCCTGTGAAATAACTGAAACATTAATTGTTCTAAAAGACGTGGTGAAGGAGGTTCCAAAGGAATATTCTGGTCTTATCTATAAAACTGCTCAAGAACCCCGTGTCTCTTGAGATAAAACTGCAAGTTATTCCTCGCCCTAATAATAATAAAATATTATCAAATATTTTTAATAATTTTTGTATGTTGCCCCTCTAAACCATGCTGCAATCAGCAATTTGCCCTCAACACAAAAAATGTCACCATTTTAAGCATGTAGAAGATGAAATGCATTGTCCAATACCACGCTAGCAGTCTCAGTGTGTCTGGAGTAGTGGCCAGGTGTAGTGATTTACATAGCCATTTAAGTTCATGGTTGATGCTAATTGGTAATAGCAGGAAAATGGAGGTAAGTGTAATTATCTGAAAACACACGTTGTTTCTCTTACTGAATTGCAGACTGCACTCTGTACTTATGTTTTAGCTTGTGGTAAGGTCTTTTGTCTGAATTTAAAGAGACTGGTTAATAGGTGCAAATAAGTGGTTTTAATTAGATTTCTTCACTGCATGACAGGCAATTACAATTCTGGTAGCAGCTGCAGAAGCAATAGCATAATGTTCTTGTAGTAAAGCAAAAAGAGCTGCTTTCAGAAAGGGGAAAAAAACCCCAAACTTTTCCCAATTAATTCTGAATCAGTCTCTTAAATCTAAACCTGCAAATTCTATATGTATGTATTAATAACTTCATAGGAGTGCAGTGTCACTAGGCTCAGTGCAGTCTGCATTACGCTATACGTATGTATATATGTATATAAAGACTCAGCTCACTTTATCTGATTTTCTTTTATTAGGAAGATACATACCTACACACAGAGATCTGTGGAATTCTTAACCTAAACATTCTCAAATGAAGCCACAAAAGAGCTGCTTTAGAACAGGCTGATGGCTAATTCTGAATCAGTCTAATCACAAGAAATAATTCTGGTGCATCTGTATAAATCCATGGAGGTGCCATAACTGACACTTTGATGAAATACTCGCAGCAAATAATTGACCTACTGAATGAACTCCTTACTTCCAATTAACAAAATGCCTCAGAACAAGCTCATGATATCACAGCATAAATGTTGGTTGGATTTAAAACACAACCTTTTATTTTTCTGACAAGTTTTATTCTTTTGTCAGTGTATGTGTTCTTGCAATGCTCAGAAAATAGCAAAAATATTCTTTCCTGTATGACTCCTAGGATCCTAAGGAGTTCATCTGTGAAAGATACATCTATACTGTGTATCACAGTATTATTATAAATAGTTTGCACCTATGGCATTAAGTTACATAATTATGTCTTTCACAAGTGTTCAGTGGAGAAATGTGGTGTTTTGAGAAGATTTACTTGTGCTCTTATTTAGGAAGGTGTGTACTGGGGTACACAACGTTACAGAAATACATCTTGAAAACAGTTGCAAAATAATAGTCCCTTTGTAGAAACCCTCCCTTTGTGGGAGAGATTGGTTACATGAAAGAACAAAAGGTGTCCTGCCCCACAGAGCTGAAAATCTAAGTTTGCAATTAAAAGTGAGGTGTGCAAATGTTGCTCGAGAAGAAAGTAACAGGAAAATATGCAATTTCTGACAGAGAAAATGTAGCTTGTCTTTGATGTCTGCTATATAAATGTATGGTAAGAGCTGGCACTGGCACTGCAGTAAAACTAGGTCTTCTGCTTTTCCTATTTTTTTTTCTTTGAAAGAAGGTTTTATCATGGATGTTTTCAGAGAACTTCCTGCCTGTGTGAGAGCACTGAGTGTGGGAAGGTGAAGCATTGTCTGGAGACAGGTCGTGTTCTGCATCACGTTGACACAGTGACAATGCCGTTGGTCCTGAAAGGTAAATGATGCTGTGAAAAAGAAGGCTGGTGAGTGATACACAGAAGCTGATGTACTGACAGTAGTGAATCTGTAAAACTTCATGGGAATCGGACAGTTTACAAATAAACATGACTTACATTCTTACTGTTCTAAATATTTTCATGTGAGAGAACAAGAAGTGGTACTTCTACAAGGAAATTCTTTCCATCAAAGGCTGTCAGGCAAAATGCAGGAGGGTGAGGTGATTTAAGTAATTCCAGGAGAGTGGCTTGGCATACTACAAACAACTTCTGATGTTCTACCTCTGATTAAGTTTTTATGGTCCCATAAATGCTTACAGTTCTTGGGTACAAAAATAATCACAAAGGCATCTCAGCCCTACAGAGAGTCCTCAGTCTGTCAGAATGAAGTAACAAACACTACAGGCTTCTTGTAAACTTTGTTTATTTGAATGATAATTTAAGATACTCAGGTGCTAACAATACCAGTCTTCCCATATGACGCTCTACAATGAAATAACAAAACGAGCAGCACTGTGGCAGAGGACAGGAAGGGGTAAAGTTACTCGATGCACCATTGTGTACAGTTCTTGTTCCTCTGTTTGTTTGATAAGGCCCTTCTAGGAACACATTCACAGTCAGAAAATAGGAACAATTACTGAAACTCCTTTTAGCAAAATAAATGAAAAGGAAAATGAGTTTCAGTGTTAGAGAGTCGACCACTTTTCCACAGTGAAGTCTTATTTTAGACTTTCCTATCTGGCTTGCTTAGCTTGAAATATTTGAGACTTCATTCCAAAGAGAAGAATGTTTCCGCAAAAGCTGATGCCAGTCAAATGGAAATACTTTTAATTTAAAAATTTACTACTGAAATTTAGATGTTTTTATTTTTGTCTCACCCTTCCTGCAAAGCAGTATTTTGCTATATCTTCAAATATTCTGCACAGCACAGTAAGCCTCACATGCATCAGCTGTTTTCTGAATTGATATAATCTTTAATTAGCCATTTCTGCTATTTTAGTAATTTATTGCTCAGTGTGATTCCTTAATATTTGTAGGACTTCTTCATGATGATACTGTTGATTGCTAGTTCAAGTAACATTTGTTTGTCTCTCTTTCTCTACTTATGAGGAAAAATATAAATACCTTTCCACAGTTTAGATGCAAGATAGATAAAGTCTCCCTTTGGCTCTTATGGCAGAATGCTTTGGTTTCAGATTTTTGACTTATTTTGGTCTTAGAGCTGTTCTGAGAGTGAACAACCTTCTCTGTTATTAAGGCAGCAATCAGTTTCAGTCATAAAATTGATTTAGATCAACTTTTTTCTTCTAAGTGCTTACATCTTGGAAATTCTCTTATGGGCAAATGAGTTGGTGTCTGTCAAAAACACAGAGTCATGTTCAGCTCAGACCATTTTGGTTTTTAATTATAGCACAAAGTCTGTTGACAAAATCGGGCAGAGCTTCTAAAGAAGGATGAGTGAAAGCTGACTAAAGCTTACTATTCAGCTGTCAATTCAACTCTTATGTACAGATCTTAGAAGTTGTAATTTCCTTGCTAAAGGAACTTCCTGCTTTCATGACAAGGTCAAGCCAACTGACTGCAACAAGAAGTTACTCTGATAAATGGCAAGAAATTCCCCTTTTGTTTCTACTCAAAAATTCTTGATGGAGAAACAGTCCAAACTGTCAGTGTACAGCATTTCAAAATGTAATAACCAATGCCACAGGCAGTTGGGGTTCTGTTGTCACTCTGATAATTGAACAGAAGCCCTTTTTTTCAGAACTGAAATAAAAGCAATGAACTTCAAAGCTAGGTTATGAGTTTAAGAACAGTTGTTTTGAGCTTAATTAAATATTTATTATAGACTGTGGGAGATAGAGTGGATGGGAGAGGCTGGTGATAACCTTGCAAGGAACCTACTACTATAAAACAGTAGTAAAGAACCGGCAAGTCTACCTTTTTCATTGATTTAACTATTAAAAAAGCCCATATTCAGATGAAAAATAAATGAATAAGTGTGCAGCGAATATATAATTTAGTTTTATTTCCTGTCATGCTGTAACAGCAGAGCATGGAAATAACAGCTTTTACAACTTTCTCAGGTTTCTGGGCAGTCTGTGTATCGTGTCTCCTTGGCTGAAAGGGGAGACCTGACTTTCCTCGATATCAGATATTACAAGTTCTCAAACTGATCCTTGCTGCTTAGAGAGCTCAGTTCCCAAGGTTCCTCCCACTTGCCCTAGGTGAGTGCAACAAGATAGGACTAAGATTCTTCTTTGTTTGGATTAACTGTTTTTCAAATAATAATATGCCTTATTCATCTCAAAGTTGCTTCAGAGTTGCTTTTAATGCCAAGATAAGCTTCCAGAATAAAATGAGTTTGCTCTAAGAGCAAAGGTTGAGCTGTGGGAGGGGATGCAAAGTAAATAACAAAAATGCAGTTTAAAATTAGGCTTACCAAGTAAGTTTTCTTTTTGGTTACTTCGAGTTCTCAGTTAACTTAAAGGTGAGAAAGGGAGAACTAAGGCATTTTCTTTTTCTGTATCCCAGGACTGGCTCGCACTAAATAGCTTTCTCAGTCCATATGGTCATTGCTACTTAGTTTGGGATGGTTCTCTCTGTTCTTATGCATTATCATGTTTGATCTTATCATCTTTCTGTTCAGTAAGAAGGAGGAAATTTTCCTTCGGGAGTTTCTGGTGTTAGTCTTGTGTGTTCATTTGAGTTTAAATTATCCTCCTATTTTTGAAACATTTTGTAAGTTTTTGTCATAAGACATCTTCAGTGTTCGTGCGCCTTATTAGTTTCATTGTCTGCCATTCATTTTAAATTATTTATTACAATTGCACATATCAGCACTAGAAAGGATAAGGTTGGACTCACAACACTTCATTCCCACTTCTCCCATCATTCCTGTTATCTTCTCCTCCACATTTTGGGACTCCTGCTCTTAAAATTCCTCCCTTGCTGCTTCTGACTCCAACAACATCGGTCAGCACAGGTTGAGGTGTCTCCTCTTTGACAGCCACTAGGTCATGACAGACTTTTTAGTCATCAGAACTGGTGGTGTGTGGCAGAACCAGGTTGAGTGATGTGATGAATGGAAATGAGGTACTTGGGATGTTCGACCTGTCTGCTGCAGCCAGAAACAGCCCAGTGCAACTGAACTCATCACTGGCTCACTGGATGTTTCTGCTGTTGTTCTGGGACTCAGCTGCTTCACCAGTGCCTTTCTCTTGCTTTGTAGAACAACTGAGAAGCTGTTGCTGTCTGTCCTAGTGGCTGAGCCTTCACTGTTCAGAGCAGCAGGACAGGCTGGTCAGCTCAGAGATCTACAGACCTGAGAGGAAATGGAGCAAGAGCCTCACACTGTCAGCCACTGAGCACAGAAATACTCCACTGAGGTTTAATTTTGTTCATTGTATCTTAGCTTGATGTCTGCTAAGTGTCCATCTGCAAGCGTAAGGGGATATGGAGCATGAGCATTCTCCAAATACAAATTTGTGAGATAAGTCATAATAGCATAGTCCTCCTACCAACATGCCCAAAACTTTAGTAAGTAGTGTTCTGGGAAGAGTAGTCAAAGATGCACACTAGTGTTCAGGTTTATGAGACTTATTTCGAGTCAGATACAAGCTCAGATATGGGTTCCATTTATATAAGTGGTGTTACTTGCATAAGTGAAGCCATTTGCATAAAGTTCAACCATTCAGTCAAGGAGCACTCTTCCTAAAATTGCACTATGTGTACCTGGAACACTTTAGGATATAAATTTATTTTCCAGAAAACCTATCTAGGAAACTGAAAAAGCATTTTATTAAATTGAATATACTCATTGGTATATAAAAATTCTTTTCTTTTTCCTTGATAGTTCAGTTAAATCATAATAATAAGCAAATCATTAGATCTATTTATCCTGCTGTGCTTCATTCTTTTCACCCTTTACATTGTGTGTAAAAGCAGGGTTTGTCTATTGTCTCCTCCATGGTTTTTGAGATTGGTGTTTATGCTGAAAGTAAATTTAATGTTTCTAAACTGTACTTTAATCAAGGAGTGAGTATTTAGGGCCATGATTAAACAGCCTGAATGAAAAGGTAGTATTCCACCTCCTTCTTCAAGTTGGTGGCACCTTCATCACTTCTCTGAAAATCAGGATTTATGTCTGCATATAACAAAATCTGTTCATAACATCAACTGCTATGCAGGTCAGAATAGTCCATTTCATGATGTTTTGTCCACAGATCTTTGTTGTAGACAGCAAATCTGTCTGACATTGCTGCTTTTTTGATGATCCTGCTCCAAGTTTTGGCATTTTTATTGATCAATTATGATTACATTTATTTTAATAAAGTATTGACTATTAAAGATTTTATAGGACCACTGTATGTCCTTGCCTAGAAATTTTGTGAAAGAATGTAGAACAGACAACAAATTTAAAAGTATGTAGTTATTCTTTAGAAATCACTACCATAACAGAAAAGCCTTCTTAAATGTATTTTTGAAAATAAGAGCAACAGTAGAGATAATTTAAAATCACAAAGGATATAAATCTTTAAGCCTTGGACTTTTAGTTACTAAGCTAAGCAATTACTGTTCTATTGAAGAAACTTATGTGTAGGTTATTATGTAATTGGCTTCTCAAATTTTTTGCACCTTTTTGAAAGATACTAGGGAGAGAGAGGATGCTAAACCACCGATCAATTCCCTAGTGCTGTAACATTGTTCCATCTCTTCCCATTTCTGTAGGAGAGTTACTGTGTCACAGTGAAGAAATACTAACTGCGGGATCTTGCCATATATAACACTGCAGGGGACCCTTGAAGCTGACTGGAGCCCTGTTCCTGCAATGCTCCAGTCAAGTTAATATCGTGAACTGTGTGATTGATGTTCTCAGGGCTGCACTCCCTGCTGCTTTAAACAGGAAGCTCTTCCAGTGTTGCTTCAGCTCAGTGAACAAGGCCACTTCCTTAACAATACAATAACAGGAATTCGATCAGAAACTTCAAAATTCAGTTCTTGAAGGCATGACGATGGTTCTTTCATTCTTGCATTATCTGCAGTATCGAGGTATAAAAGTTATGGATTTTATTCGAAAAAAGAATGCTTTCCTCATATTCTTTTCACAAGGAGGAATTTGGCTTTTTTATGGTAATTAAAATATTGTTCCGGTTTTGTGAGAGCTTTATCAGTCTTATTTCTTTCCCTAGACTAGATTTATGTTGTCAGTATCACAATATAATTCTGCAGGAAAATGCCCTCAGCTACTTATAACAGTTTTTCATCTTTCAAGGTCCATGTTCACCACTAAGAACAGTAGTTTTAAACAGATACTGTTCAGGTGCAGGATGCTCAAGAGGCACCCCCCAGTCATTGCCTGCATTCCTCTGCTACTTCTAATACAGATACAAAAATATTACAGCTGAATAAAACTAAGTTATTCATACCACAGAACTAAATTACTTGCCTTGGTTTTTACTGGTAAGATTTGCTCTCAGGGATCCTAGGCCATGGAGATCAGTGGAAGAGTTTGGAGCTGTGAAGACTTAACCTCCGTACGGGAGGATTGAGTTAGGAAACGTTTAAACAAATAGAGCATACACAAGTCAGTAGGATTTGGTGGGATTCAACCATGCATGCAGGGCTGCTCTCAATTGTGTCTGGAAGGTCGTGGAAATCAGAGGAGATTCCTGGGGCCTGTAAGAAAGCAAATATCCATCCTGTATTCCAGAAGGGCAACAAGGAGAATGCAGGGAACTACGAGCCTGTCAGCCTCACCTAAATCCCTGGGAGAGGGTAATACAGCAAATTCTCAAGAAGATTAGTTTCAAATATATCATGGACAGGATGATTAGGAGTTGTCAACATGGATATAAATGGAGGAAACTTTGCCTGACCAGTCTGGTGGCCTTTTGTGATGGAAGAGCTGGCTTTGTGGATGAGAGGAGAGTGGTGTGTATTGTTTATCTTGGCTTTAGTGAGGTTTTTGATGCTGTGTCCTGTAACATCCATACAGACAAACTGACGAAGTGCAGTCCAGATAAATGAACAGTGAGGTGGAGTGTCAACTGAATGAACTGCTGGGCACAAAGTCCAGCTGGAGGTCGGTCACTAATAAAGTGCCACGGGGATTGATACCAGGGCCTGTACTGGGTGGTGCTGTCAGAGTGCACCCACAGCAAGCTTCCAGACAATACGAGGTTGAGAGGAGTGGTTGAAACCAGATGCATGTGCTGGCATTCAGGGACATCGACAGGCTCGAGAAATGGGCCAGCTCTTGTTCTTTAACCTCATAAAATTCAACAAAGGGAAATGCCAAGTTCTGTAGTAGGTGAGGATTAACCCTATGTACTAGTACACATTGGAGCCTGAAAAACAGCTTTGCAGAAAAGAATCCAGGGTTCCTGCTGGGCAAAATGTTGACTGTGAACCAGCAATGTGCAGTTGCAGAAAAGGCAGCCAACAACATCCAGGCATTGCCAGTAGGTCAAGGGAAGTCATTCTTCCTCTCTAGTGGGGCACTGATGAGACCACACCTTGAGACCTGCGTCCAGTTCTGGGGTCCCCAGCACAAGAAATACATGCCCACAGTGGAGAAAGTTCAGTGAAAGGTCACAAAGATAATTAGGAGAATGGAAGATGTGTCATACAAAGAGAGGCTGAGAGAGTTGGAATTGTTAACCTGGAGGAAAGAAGGCTCAGTAGATCTTATCAACGTGTGTAAATACCAGAAAGGATTAAGGTAGTCAAAGACCACAGAACCAGCATCTTTTCACTGCTGCCCAGAAAGGACAATTGGCACTAGGCACAAATTGAAAGACAGGAAATTCCACTTAAATATAAGAAATAACTTCTTTACGGTGAGGGTGGTCAGACACTGAAATGGGTATCCCAGAGCAGTTGTGGAGTCTTCAGCCTTGGAGACCCTTGAAATCCAACTGGATGAGGTCCTGCACAACCTGCTGTAGTTGACTAAACTTTGAGCAGGGTAGGGCCTGAACTCAACATTCTGACAATGTCCCTTTATGATTCAACTATTACTCTTCTGTGAGTCTATCAAATTAGGGTAGTCAGAAAGGTTTGAGGTAAATTCTGTCATTTACAAATGGAGCATAAGAGCATAAGCAGCAAGGTACAGCCTCAAGATAAATTGTTGGCTGGGAGTCTCTATTCAAGAATACAGGATTTGTGTATATGCATATAATACATATAAACAGACAAGTGCTTCCAGAGCAGACCTAAACTGTTCCTTTTGACATTCTGTACTAATTTGCTAATAGATGTAATGCAGATTGGGATTTTTAATTGTAGAGAGATCTTTGAATGAAAAAGTAATTTAAAGTCCTTCTCAATTTCTGTTGAAATCCATTAATTCAAGAAGCCTGCTGGGAAACCCTATTATTCAACCATGCAGAGATTTATATTTTTAATATGTTTTTGAAGGACTCAATTCAACTTCCAAGTCCAAGAAATTGCAAGTTGTGGCTTTTATGTATACGTGCAACAATGTCACTAAATAAAGGGGAAGCAGCATAAAATGCTTCTCTCCACCATTTTATTGAATCTTTGTTTAGCAGCTCCCATATACTTTCTGGATCTTGGAGTTGTCTGGGCTGGTGGCAGGTTTTGGATAGTGCCAGGGATGGCACTCAGGTAAATCACTCCTTTTCCTGCAGTTTATTCTTAGCTGCGGTTATACCTGCTCTGGATTAAGTTCTTTTCCCTTTTTTTCTTTTTATTTCTTCTTTCTTTTCCTGTGTTCTTTATTTCCCCTCCCATCTCCTTGTGGGGAATGGCATGTCACATGCCTGGAGACACACCACACTTAAGCTTCAGGTTCTCCCTGTTAGGGTTTTTAGGAGCTCCCCTTTTGTTTCTTTTTTTTCTTTTAAGGAATTTTCCCCATACATGTTGCCAGGGGACACTAATAGTTGGATACTTAAGAGAGACAAAAGACCTCGGCCACAGGGGGAGCGGTCCCGATGGCTACTCTCTTTTCCTTGGGGTTTTCTCGTGTAGGGCAGAGATGCCGTGAGATTTGAACTGGGAAAAAAGGATTGGGTGCAGCCCCTGGCGTTCTTGCCCTCTCGGCGTTCGGAGGGGAAAGGAGCTGCGGTCGCTGTGGGGAGTTTGCCCAAGTCACCACTGCAGGATTCTGCCTTCTGCTGCCTTTCCTTCTACCCTGAGTGGAGCTCTGCTTGCCGGAGCCGCCGTTGCACTGGGACCCCATTTAACACCCTACCTCACTAAGGGAGGGACCTTCTTTCACCATCTGCTGGGGTGCCTCAGGGGAAAACCCCGGGATCCCCAGCCCGCCTCTCCCTGCCCNCCTGCTGGGGCTGGGATCGGCTGCCCCTGGGGGTTTGTGGAGCCTTTCTTCCATCCCTTCCCGGCTAGGCCCGGCCGCCATTACCGCGCGCTCCCCGAGCCCGCGCCACAGCGCCCCCTGCAGCCGCGGGGGAACCATCGCACCCGCCCTGCCCGCCGGGAGCCGCCAGCGCCCCTGCCGGCGGTGAGCGGAACTGCACCGAAGGGGAAAGGGCCTGAGGCCGAGAGAGGCCGGCACCGGGTTCTGGTTCTGTTTGGTGTCACTGACACCGGGTTCTGGGTCTGTTTGGTGTTACTGACACAGTCATTGTTGGGTGTTTGCCTGGATAGACATAGATCAATAAAGAACTGTTATTCCTATTTCTCATATCTTTGCCTGAAAGCCCCTTAATTTCAAAATTATAGTAATTTGGAGGGAAGGGGGCTACATCTTTCCATTCCAAGGGAGGCTCCTGCCTTTTTGGCAGACACCTGTCTCTCAAACCAAGACATCTCTTGGATAAGAGATTCTACAGCCATTCTTCAAAATTCAGACATTTCTCTTGGATCCGCATTGTCAGTTGTGTGGACTTTAGCAAAGGTTCAACAACTTCCCTTTCATCATAGGCTCCAATAGTCTCTTTTTGGCCGACATGCAATTAGTGTGTCCAGAACAACTGCAAAGGCTTTCCCTCCTTGTTTATCAGTAACAAATGGGTGTTACTGCTTGTGTGTTTGGGAAAGAAGACAAAGACTGGACATCTATTTCTCAGCCATCTGCTTCCTTGTCAGCCTCTTTCTTTAAACCATGTTATGGAAGATTAGCAGGGTCTCCAGCATGATGGTTCTACATAAGTAAATAAAAAGGCATGATTCCTGCTCAAAAAATTTACAGTAAAAAGAGAGAAATGCCAAGAAAATAATCATTGAGGCTTCACACAGGTATGTAAGTTGCATCACGTACCATGAAAAGTATTAATCAATTCAATATTTGAAGTAAATATCTCATGTGTACAATTCTACCACAGATCCTAAAAAAAAGCCAGAATTTTGTTTTTAAATTTTGGAGCACTACAGAGGACTATGTATGTGTTTTATATCTGACATGAAAAAGCCTGTTGACAGATGTGTTTGTGTTGAAGGCACTGAAAAGTCTATGCTGTTTAATTGCATTATTCTCCCCCTTGCTCGTGTAGAGACTTGGGTTTGTCCTGCAAATTGGAAAGTCCAAAGCTGGGTTTTTTTGTTATCCCCATCTGCTTTCTGAAACTTCTGTGAGGTTGTAATAGCCATGTGCATGCTGTGCTGCTTGGAACTTTGGTCTGTATTTTCCTGGGAGGAGCATTTCTGGTTTCCTACAGGACCCAATAAAACAACCTTCTCCCCTTGGGAAAGTGATTTGTGCTTTTTTATTAGTCCAAAGCTAGAGGCTATTTTAATCCTCCAAAGCCTGCACTTTAGTGAACTAGATTCTGACTTTCCTGCTTACTGATGTGAATTTAAAACAAACAAACAAACAAACAAAAACCCAACAAAAAAACCAGCAATAAAAACGTGGATCTTCTTTATGTCTGCAAGTCATGTTTTCTTTCTGGGGAACAGCACACAGACTTACTGCACAGAGGCATTACAGCACTGAGGAGGAGATAAAGCCGGAAGGAAGGAAGCAGTACAGATGATGAAGATCTGATACCTTGCGGGCTTTTCAGAGCAGGAAAATCTGCCTGAAATCTCTAGTGTCTTAGCCAAGAAATGCTAGAGACTGGCTACCCTGGACTGGCATTGGAAGTAAACTATTAGACTCAATTGCTAAGCCGTGTCATCAGGAACACACCTGAAATATTATTTAGTTTTTAGAGTGTTCTAGTTATAGGATACAAATATTCCCTTAACTGCACTATTTGAAAGAGCCAAGTTAACCTCAAGTAGGGGTGTTCCTCTGTCCTGCAGGATTAGGAGACTGTTGGAGAACATTCACAAGCACCCATTTGGATGAAGCTTCTGCTTCAGCGTGTTCTGAAACAAGTGAGCCCACACCTCCTTGGACAGCCAAAACCTACAGCCACACGTACAGTTCTCTGTCACAGCTTACAGAGAACTGAGTCTGTCATCTTCTGACGTGGCCTGAAAGCAACCTGACACAATATGGGATGTGCGGAACATTTTGTTCTTAGTTGTTCATAGGTAACAGAGTTCCAGTCATAAAACAGTCACCTAAACAATGTTGACCTAAGCCAAGAGGCATTAGTGAAATTAATGTTGAACTTGTTTAATTCCCTGCCCTTTACAGATATTTTAATAAGTAGTTGCCTACAACCATCTACAGTGTTAAGTTGTGAAATACCTCGCAACACGTCCTCCTCATTTCTTTCATGCTGTGTGGTCTATATTTGCTTAAGCTTCTACTGTCTGTGACTGTTCTTCTGCCCAGGGTATTTTGTCACAGATTAATTCACAAAATGTACGAGAAATTATTTAAGGAACCCCATCAGATTGCTAAGAAAAAGTAAATGTACTTTTAAACTGTGGTAATGTATGTAAACGAGCCAAAATTCAACTTGTGAAATGCTTGGACTGGGGCAGGAGTTGTAATTTCTTCTGCATTTGAGGGTTTTCTTTTCCCACAGATCATTTCCTCATTTGGCATGGACTGTGGTCACTATGTGAGGTCACACAAGCATCTCATAAAATGCTCATTTTTGCCTTTTTCATTCTCTGAAAAGCAACAGACCAAAGTTTCAGAGGAGTTTGGGATGCCTGCCTCTGGAACGGGAGGGGAATTTGTGAGATGGGGATCATGTGTCCCTGTGTCTGTAGGAGCCTTTTTTCTCAGAGCCTGGCAAAAGTGCCAGCACTGGGGCTCGCACACATTCATTTCTGTGTGTTTATGGACCTTCATCACTGAGCCAATGCTCAAAGTGTTTCTGGTTTCTGTCCACAAAAGGATTTATCTTTCAAGAACCCTGACAGAGTTTGCAATTCCCCCATGCCTGCAATAATTTTTGTGATTTTTTGCCTCTTAATGTGGGTAAGGGGTGCATTTTCTCCTGGCCTCACACTGTGGTGGCCATGTGCTCATGCTCCTCTGTTTTTACAGTATTTGCAGTGGGAAAAACCAGTCTCTTCAATATTCTTTTTCACATATCAAGACCTGGATTTTCAATGTAAGAATTAATTACTTTTACATTACAGGATTGCAGTTTGCAGATTTAACTTTATTTTGTATCATTTCCCCTTTGAGTCCAGCAGACCTCAGAGGTTTCTGGTAAATTTTATCAGAGTGACCACAGATCGTATTGTGAGAAAGTAGCTTTTGTTATTTGTTGCTTTGTTTAAATCACCTTTTATAGGCTTCCTAACTTCCTATGGAAGTGTCTTGCCTTTCGGTATTAATGTGTCCAAACAGATAACTAGCACTTTAGCCTTGGGCCTGTTTGACTTTCTTAGAGCTTGGGCAACCCATTAGTGATATTTATATCTTAAGAGATCCCTGAATGGAGAAGAGAGGGACTCTCTAAGGCCAGCATGGTTTGAACATTCCCTTCAGGCTCTGCAAAGTTTTAGAACAGCCTTCTGAACACATAATATGTAAGTAAAATGAGAAATTTTCTGAACTACAGAAGCTCAAACACAAATTGCACTATTATTTGACCAAATCCATTGGCCAAAATGCTTTTTCTCTTAAATTTGTCATGTCACTTTATATATGGATCTGGAAGAGTGCTGATCTGAAGTAATTTTTGAATTACACCTGCCAACCAGCATTCCCACAAGAATGGCTTATCTGCCACAGTAGAGGGGGCAGAAGTGAGTAGTATGTAGTTTATCCCCAGGACCTCCCATGATACAGGTCTGCCACTGTGACTGTTCAAGGGACCTCTTGCCAAAAAGCATTGGCTGCTGCACTGCCTGGGACAGCTTCTACCTAAAACAGACCAGCAGAACAGACCTCTGGTGACTTTTCATGGTAACAGGTGTCACCCACTAAAGCAGTCTCACAATTTAAAAGTTAATCCTTAACTTCGCTAGAACTTTTCCTTAGACTAATTCACAAGCACTATCCTTACACAGATGACGATGACAATTATTATTAGTGAAGTACAGGTTGTAGAATTTATCACACACCACAAACCATCTTCACTTAGGGGACAATCCTCTATAAAAGCAGATATCACTATATAAATTAACCTTGGAGAAAGAGGTTTAAGGAGATGGTTGACTTAACAGTTCTGCAGCCCTTACTGAAACAGTGCTGGAGAAGGTGCTGTGCCGGTATCGTGGGTTTTGAACCAGCACATCCATCAATGATGTCTCACTGTGAAGAAATTGGCCAAGTATACAAGGCAGTTTCTCCTAGGGGAAAAAACTGGATGAGATGGTTTCCTTTGTCGATCGCTATCCCATACCTGGCTGGAAACAGCATTCAAACCAAGTAGTGCAGCACAAGCTGTCAGCTGCTTCTGAAAGCTATTTCCTATGTGACCTGACTGTACTTGTCTGCAGGTGCTGCAACCATGACAAAACCAGACTTCTTGTGATTTTAATATGTATACACATAATTGCGTATTTTAAAATATATTAACCTTTTGTGGCAATTGCTGAGACATGCTTAATTACATAATTAAAAAAACCCAACGCTATGCAAATTCAAAGTGATACAATTGTTCGGTTTATGTATACAAAACCCCCTCCTATTGGCAGTCATCCATGCAAGCAGCAGCCATAAACCTCTTACTTGGTTTCTTCCATTTCTAACTGTAGATTGTAACTGTGTGTCCAGAAATCTCCTCCCTGTTTACAGAAACATTCCTCAAACAATAACAAAGTCAGCGCTTGATATTTTGACAATGTCACTCAGAGCATGGAAGGATTTCTCCCAGTGCATCAGGTCCCCCAATAATTCTTCTGGCATGTGGGGGAACTGTTTGTTAAGGAAGTTGTTCCAGACCAGGTGTTAGGGTAAATGGCCACGTTTGTGTTGTAGTAACACTTCGTGGAATGCCTTTCTACTCTTCTCTCATTTTTCTGTCCTTTTGAAAAAGTGACTTCTGAAAAAAAAAAAGGATTTCAGAAAGTTCAGTGCTGAAGGCAATATAAGCACTTTGATGGGCTCAGCTTAGCAAAGACTGGAGGTCAGGGCATGTCCAGGCACAATTCAGATCCATTGCCTTTCAGGAAGTTGGAGACACATGCCTGATGCTCCCCTCAAATTGCTATGTGCACCCTTGCTCAAAATGGCACTGTTGCAATGTGCTTAATATATCAGCTGAAGTCATGGGGCCCGTGTGTCCCTGCTGGGATCTGAGAAGGATTTGACTGTACTCTTCCTCCTGATGACTGCATGTCAGGAACGTGCCTGACTTGGGCTGACAGCCTGGAGCAGCCCTCGGTAACGAGAGGCTGTAGGCCAAACACAGAGTTGTACAACACTGCCTCAGCAAAGCAGCGGAATGAGAAAGTTTGTCCAAAGAGCAGGAGATTTGGGGATGGTGAGTGAGGGATGTACTGGCTTAACTCCCAGCAGCTTGTGGTTCCGCTGCAGCCACGGTGCAAATGAGCAGGATGAAGTGGGGCCAGCAGCTGAAGCAGCTGTAGGAGTGAAATCTGAGCACCCGAGTCAGGCTGCCCTTACGCTACAGAGCGAATATAGGAGCGTGGAGGTGTTTCCCGGCTGCTCTGGGCGGAGGCGTGAGCAGGCACTCGCACCCAGCCCAGCTGGGCATCAGTTCCTGGTGTGTGCTCAAGGACAGGATTATACCAACAATAAATTCTCGTCTTTCCTCATAAGGAATGCTTTTCTTTGCCCATAAGCAAGATTTTAAACACAGCAAAATTGGACACACATTTTCTTTATTTTGCATCATCCCAGGTAGGCAGGCACTCTCCTGAGTTTGTGGAGCAGTCTGAGTCCTTCCCAAGGAATGGCTGAGAGGGCAACTAGCAGAGGGGAACCAAGTAGTCACATCATCCTGATTCATCCAGCACATGTTTTCATTATGTGACTACATCCTTGTTTCCCACCAACGATAAGCTTGAGATTTCTTAATTTAACATATGATCTAATTATGAACTTTTGACACTACCATAAAATGAATGTCCTTAGTATTATTTTTTTTCTCTTCTTTCCAGTGCTCTGAAGTAGAACTCTAGATTGAGCACAAGATTACTCAGGAATTCAGATCTAAATGCTAATTTTTGTTTAAAGATAAACAGTAGTAATTACTACTAATTGTACGTGTACAGTTCTTATTATACAGCAAGTGCATAGCACTTTACAAATATTGATGGAGTTAGAACGATAGTGCCAAGATAATGTAAGTAAGCATAAATTTAGGCACTCAATATGAAACTAATCTGGCAATGCATGTGTGTAATAAAAGTGTGTAATGCTTTATGCTGATTTACTAAGCCTGTTGACTCACTATGTAACCAAAATCCAGTTAAAAGAACTGGGGAGTGGCTGTGTAGGACAAGGGGCGAGGACTCTATAGGCAGGAAGGGTTTGATAGGGTGGGACACTGTAAACGCAAGGCAGAAAGCTTTTTATTTCCTCATTTTATTTCTTTTTTATGGTTGTCAGATTCCAGAAAGGGGCAAGTTACACTGATTGTGTCATTGAGAAGGCTGGGCACAACATCTCTTCGTGTAAGAACTGCATCTGCTTTGAGATGGGAAATTTGAAGAAGGAAGTATAGGAGTAACACTGGAGTAGTGTCACCTCTGCACAGCCAGTCTCTGGCTTCATTTGACAACCACGTCACGTATTTCCTTCTATAAATTAATCAAATCAGTTTATGAGCTCTGTTATATTATTTGTCATTGTAACACCCATTGGAAAGTTTTTTCAGGAACTCAGTAGTTTATTCTACTGTCAGTAAAAATCAACTTGGGTGCCTTGATACCTACTGTGTGCTTTAACTTGAAAAGCACACTTCCTTTCATCTGCTTCTTTAACTCAAAATTTACTTTAAAGTCTCATTCCCACTGCTGGCCCTGCACTGGGAACTGCCCTTACAGGGTACCTGGCATTGTTGCTGTTTCCAGTATTTTAAGTCATCTGTGTGTTGTTTCTTTCAGTTCTTGCAGTGCCCTCAAGTAATCAGTGCAAGTCATTTGCTGTAAGTACAACAATTTAACTACAGTGAACTGCGTTTGCTATTATTTTGCTATGTGCATTTTAAAGGTTTTCTTTAACTATTCCATTCATGCATTTCTGCATTATTTTGAATTAGCCACTCAGCATGCAGGATTGGATTGACAGCCCAGAATTCAGTGTTCACTTGTGCTGTCTGGCATTACAAGATTTTTTTTCTTTTCCATTGGCAATGTTCATGGATCCTTAGCAGAAAGAACGGAGATCAAGTTAACAAAGCTGTACACTTCCTTTGCTGGCATTAAATAAATGCTGTACATTTGGAGTCATTTCAGCTGTTCAATCCACTTTAAGTCATGTTCAAACCACTGTCAGACGGCCAGAGGAATCTACTGAGCTCTCCTGCACTTAAGAAGAAAATGTTGCTTTTGCATTTAGAATAACTTACTAATTTTGCTTTCTAAGTACAGCTAAAAATCAGATGTAAAATGTGATTGAAAACCAGGCCATGAGTTTCCAGTGCTACCTGACATAAATCACAACCTGTGACCAGCCATTGACTGACTCTGTCCCATGGGACGGGTGAGTCCTGAGCATAAAGTCCAATGCATGCCTCACACAATTCAGATTGGCTTTAAGATTTTCCACTATGAATTCTGCCTTTCTAACTTTCAGAACTTTGCCAGGTTCTCAGAGAGTAGTAAAGTTCTTTCTCTCATGATTTGAAGTGCTATGGAAAAGCAGAAACTGAGGTTTCAGAAGATAAATAGCCAGGAATAGATGAATTCATCAGGATCTCAGTGGCCCAATTAAACCATTTTCTTTATGAAGACTCTGCTCATGAAAAACTGAATATACTAATAAAACTGTGAGTCATCATTCCTTTTTTATTGATTCTTGTTATCTTTCTGTATCTGAGGCAACAATAAACATGATTTATATGCACTGCCTTTAATTTCCCGTGGTGTTCTAATCTCGCAGTGGTGTGGGGGGAAAGTCGATGAAGATGGATGGTGAGCAGACTGCAAACTGGGAGGCAGGCAGCAAATTTAGCCAGAAATTGGGGCAAGGGGGATCATGTTGCAGAGATAAGTAATTTTACATCTCTAGAGCTGATGCCATTTAGAATATATTAAAAGAAAAAGAATGATGGGACTGGTAAGGCAGGAAGATGGTCCTGTCCGTACCCACTAAAAGTGCCCATTTAAATCTTCTTGTGTAATTGTAACATGATGCTTAATTCTTACGAGCCTTTCTTCCCTCTGCACACTGCTGAGCAGGGACAATTTCTGTGAAGATGTCTTCTGTAAGGTCCAAATAATCTAATTTATATTGGTGGAACCTGCTACAGCAGTTCTCCTTGCTGAGCTACGTGGACAGCATAACACACATGGCATCACAGGAACTTCCAGTGCCTTCATATACATTTCCTATGGGTGTTTGATGGAGAGCTGCATGGAAATAGGCTGTAGGCTCCCTGGCAGCATCGTTCACAAAAAAAATTAATTAAATCTTCTAAAATATAGGCAGACTAGAAGAAAATTACTACAGGCTATTTTCTGATTCTTTCCCTTTGGATGCATTGTTGGAGCTTTTTTGTTTTGAAATAGCATTGAATTAGGCTGTGAAATCCTCCCCTTTCATTTATTGTCTCTGATAACACCCTCTTTATGACTGTATTCCAGTTACTGCTGAAATGGTGCCATTTTGCTAAATGCTATTTATCTTTGCAAAAGGGATGGTTAAGCCTGCAGCTTCTGGGAGAGCCATGACCCTCGTGCCTCCATGAGGACCTCTGCATATGATACAAAAGAGGCACCACTGGCTGCCTGTGAGAATCTGAATGAAGATGAGATGGCAGAGCCCTTGGCTGAAATCGGAATCAGTACTGAGGACATGTACCAGGAAAGTGCTTAAGAGTGCAAGTGCAGATACTGACTTCATTCCTTCTAAAATTACTGTGGCTCAAGAAATCAAGAGCATCGGTGTGCAAACAAGTCAGTCATGGGCACAGAAATGCAGTAGCAAAGCAACTAGACTTCTAGAAATGCTGTATACCTCTGTAGAGAATGCCTCAGGGAGGAAAAATAAACCCTTTCCAAGGAGCAGATCTTTGCAGGGCCATTGCAGCAATTGTAGAGGGATATCCCTGGAAGCCCAGCTTTGTCTCCGGTTGTTGTTATTGGAATAAGAAAAAGGTCACATTCTAAGGCAACAGTAGCTTAAGCCTTTATGAGCAGCTCCTTCTTTATGGTTCATTTTGTGGTCTCACCAATAAATTATTTTACAGTTTCTTCCAGAGAAAGGCAGCCCTACAATCAGAGAAAAGCCCTTTGGGTTCTGTTCCTCAGCTCCACTATCCCTCTCTTCTCCAGTGAACACAGAGATCCTTAACCTACTTTTACTTTATTATGAGGCTCAGAGCCTGTGCTGCTCCCTTTGAGGACAACTGGAAAGCTGCCACTGACTTCAAAAAGAGCATGGGCAGGCTTCTCGTTAGTTAACATTCGTAAAGTGCTTGGAGGTACTTAGACAAGAGATGTTACATAAATGCGATTAATATTGTAACTTGGCTGTCAATACTGCAAGGCTGTGCTGCACCTTGGTCAGCAGGATCTCCATTCACACTCAGCACCATGTGGCTGAGGATTAGGGGTTAGTTAAATGCACATAAATAATCTTCCCAAATTCAATGCGACTATTCATCTACATAAATAAAGCTTCTACCTTTCTCTAAATAAGGAAATCTCTGGTTTGTGTGGAAACGGTTTTAGAAGTATATATTAACACTAGCTCTTGTTTCTGGTACAATTATAAAACATAGCTGCTTGTTTAGGTGTTGTGTGTTTGAATCATCACAGATGCCCTGAGGATAGCAATATAACAACAGATACAGAAGGTAAATGCTATTTAATACTGACAATTCGACCTTTTATGTTAACCTTTGCCATTTAATTGTCAAAATTAGCTTTATCTTCCAGTGACACAGAGAAGTCCACTAACACTGATGAGTTGTTTAAGTTACCTAACTACTTTGGTGCCATTTGTTCCTTTCACATTTCACAAGAACAAACTTATTTCCTTATCATTTTACAGAATTCACATCAATATTTCAAACTTTATGGGCATTTCTTAGTGGTTCCATACAGTAACCTTCGAGTTAACTTTGGGCAGTATTGCTTGACTCTATCATCTTGAGGCCCTACAGCCAGAGATTTGAAAAAGAAGTTAGAGGCTTGGAAAGAGAGTCCGATGAATGCAATGCCTAGAAATCACCTGCTGACATGGAATGGCAGCCAGTGCTGACAGGGAAAGGTGGACACACTCCCCTGGGAAGGATCTGTGGCAGAGGGCTGGCAGAAGGAGGCAGATTTCAAATGAGTCTCAGCTCCTTGCACCAGGAATGGCAATGGGCTTAACAGTGAAATCCAGTGGCTGGAAGGCAGTAACGAGCACAAATCCCTGTCCTGTGTAGACAGCTCACATTCATGACACAGGCTTTATGTTGTATGAGCAGAGTCATCATCCATTATGAGAACTATAATATGTACTAACTGATTGATTTAATTATGTTCCATGAACCATTGACTTTTTCCCTAAAAATTCAATCCACAAGATAAAATCTGACAAATCTTTTGATGGGTTCTAATATGACATAAACTTTCCCTTTTGTATCACACCCCTGCAATTCTCCATCAGCATTCCTTATGCATTTTTGTTACTGAGAGCCTAAAATTAATATTTTATAGTAGTTCCTTTTGTGTATGGTGAGCACTTTGTTGTCATGTGCCGCAAGTATTAATCAGTTTGGTTATTCTTAATAAAAACAATGGCATGTAAATGATTAACATGGCTGTGTATCTACCATTTCAGATTCTAGTTTGCTTGTTTGAGATCATTACCAAAGAAATCTGCAGATCATCTGTGGATAATATACTTAAAGAACAAAACATTATTGTAAAAGTGAGGATAATTCGATTACAAAAATAAAAATATAGTGAGTAGAGAGGAAATCTACTGTGTATTTGAAGGGGAAAGTATAATGCACTTTATCAAAATCTAATAGTCAGCGTTTGTATTCCCACACTTCTTTCATGTCCAGCACATAAAGAAAGCAATTCTTGATGAAGACAGCTGGTTTAGTAGTCTTTAAGTGATGGAGAACCTGGGGTACGTGGATAGTTCAGGCAAATATTTGCAAGCAGTGCAACTGATCTGTGCTTTTAATTTCTTAGACACATAATGTGAGATACTTGGAGTGTGATGGGAAGAAGTATTTAGCCCATTATTCCAGTCATGGCCTGGCAGTCGTAATGCCAGTTCATGCACCATTGATATATTTGGTATTTGAATACTTTGAGTCACAGCCTTTCTACAGAAGAGGATGTTATTCACTATAATTGCTATTCACTCTCACTGCTGCTTTGCAGCCACTTTTAACCTTTTTTTTAAGGTTAGTGTTTTCAAAGCTGCTGTTCCCTTCTGTACAAAAATGACTTTTCATTCTCTGACTTTACTTCTCAATATTAGAATGCAGAATACCTCTTTGCACTCTGTTCAGCAAGTGATGCCTATAAAAGTTAGGTTTGCATTCTCAATTTCCATTCCTTCAGTGTTTGTGCTGCACAGGGATATTAAAGCCAGCTCAAGAGGAGCTCACTACAGGCTCGTGTTGCTGAACAAACCCAGCTGTTTTCAGGCTTCACCAGTTCCCTTCAGCCATGTACCAGCTCCAAAGCTCAAACCATTTCTCAGCCAATTCGATGACTGATGAGGAGCAGATTGAATAGAGAATTGGAATGTTAATGCTGCTCTCTGAGTTCGTCAGAGGTGGGAAGCTTCTTACAAAATTTCATTGCGCTGTGTGGACAAAAACTTTCTTCTCTCTCTAATGCTTAAGAGCAGCTATTTTATGCAGTCTTCAGGGTGACTGATTAAAAAATTAATGTATAGCTGCTTAAATAATTTAAATGCTGAAATGTGTTAAATCATCAAACTGAGTAATAAGGACGGGTATTTTCTCTACTCTTCTCCTATTCAAATTCAGCCAACTCAGTATTTTATGCCTGAAGAAGATTTACACTGACGTTTGAAGAGAAATGTTGAATATATGTTCCTTGTTAAAAATGTGTTCATAGAATCACTAGAATATCCTGAGTTGGAAGGGACTTGCAGGGATTATGAGTCCAAGTCCTGGCCCTGCACAGGACAAGCCCGGGTCACACCATGTGCCTGAGAGCATTGTCCAAACGCTTATTGAACTCTGTCAGGCTTGGTGCTGTGCCCACTTCCCTGGGAAGCCTGTTCTAGTGCCCAGCCACCCTCTGGGTGAAGAATCTTTATCTAGTACTCAGCCTAGACCTCCCTTGAGTGAGTATTGATTAAGTGATAAGGTCAGTGATTGACAGTGCCTGACTATAATGCGTTGAACCTGAAGATCCTTCAGACTGGGCTTCCATTTTGCAGGGAGAAGACAAAAAAGCATTTCCCTCAGTTCTGAATGTGTAGGGAGAGCTGGCTCTATTCTTCCTGTTCACCTCCAGCATCCATCATTTATAGATATATACAGTCTTTGCTCACAAGAAGGCTGGAGAGAGTCATGCTGTCATTGCAGTATCACCTCCTGCATAAAGCGCCACAGGGTTGCCCAGCATCAGCTGTTGTCTAAACTACAGCACAAATATGCTGTCTTGATGTTAAAATTGACAGAAATGAACAAGGAACCTGCACAAAGGTCTCAGTGTTACAATTGTTTCTTGTTTATAGTGAGACTATAGCTAGCACCAGTGTCATTTGCATATAATGCAGAGGGATATTTCTCCTGGCCATTTATTAAGGCAGACCCAGTCCTGCCTAGAAGCTACCAGTCAGTCATCCCTTGTGCAGCTCCACTGAAATACATGGAGTTTGCCTCTGCTAAATGTAATCTACCTTTTAAAATAGTTCTGCTTTCATGTCTGGATCTTACACCTAATGTATTTTTCTTTGTACTTTTTAAAAAGGTAGGTTTTTTAACAAGACATTTTCAGTTATGTATACAGTTCCTTTTCCTCTGCAGCGCTTCACAGGAGTGGACAGCTCTTGACTTGGAAGTGGTGTGCACCATAGAACACTGACTTCATGGTTGAAAAATGACATGGACTTGTCATTTCCAGCAACTTGGTTTTTTCTTTGAATAATTATACTCATGAACTGAAGCAAGAGAAGTAGAATACAGACCAGCACAGAGACAAAACCAGCAGCTGATTGCACAATATGGACAGCTGGTTTATGCTTTCACAGAACCTTCAGGAAATATTTTCTAATACTTGGTACTCATACCCTTTTAATTCAAAAGGCTGTGATTTATATCAACTAAATATTATAGCAGTAAAAGTTCTTTTGGCAAGCACAAGAAGTTTGTGGTAAAACGAGAGACACAAAAAGCTGTCTGAAACATTGTATGTCAGCTAACTAATTTGTTAGAGCTGATTTATTACTGACAATGGCTACCTACACAGAGTGTTATTCATTTTAATTTTAATAAGGATCCTAAATATATGTAAAGTCCACCCAAATGCTGAATATTCCCTTTCTGATCCCAAAGCCCCACTCTCTACGAAACAACAGCTCCAACTTGTTGAGAGAATACCCTGTGCTATGACTGCAGTGGGCAGAGAATCAGATGTGACCCTTATGGAAAACATTAACTCCTGGGGTTTTTTCTGGATTTGGACACCTCTCCCGCTCAGAGGTTGCTCAGGTTTTTTTTCCCGTGAGCTCTTAAGAGCACATGACCTGCATCATTTCTGTTATAATATCTAATTAATGATGTGCCTACCAAGAATTTTTATGTGAACCTTTTTCATTCTTTCTTTGCTCATTTCAAACTTAGCTTCAGTCCCAGAGAAAAAGCCATATAACCATAAGCAAGCTTGGAACAATATTTAGCAAGTGTTGTGATTTGCGTGGATATCCGTATCCCTTTCAAATCACGCCTAGTCTGGCAATCATATGGGTGCACTATTTGTAATTCACCAACATTCAGTTATCCATCACATCATGCAGTTTATTGCTGAGCAGTTTCCTATTTCTTAGTTTATTTTTGATCAGTTTACTGTTGTAGTTAAGAAAGGACATACATACATGGACGCTGAGAGGAGACTGACTCTTGGCTGTAAAAGGGAGCCAACATTTTGAATTATATGCTCAGGTTATTATTTCTGCCCCCTAGCAGAAAGGTAGCATCCAGACTTCAAAATAAGATACTAACATTTTATTACTAATGGTGAGCTGGCTATGGATAATTGATATAAACTGTTATAGTTCTAATGACTTCACCACAATACCTTAATTAAGCAATTGAACCTGACAGGCAGTGCATTGTAGAGGGATTATTGCATGCCTTTAATAAAACATAAAATAAAAAGCAAGGAATTTCAGCTACCAAGAAATCGCTGAAAACAAGTCTTCTGACCACCTTGTTGTAAAAAAAAAAAAAAAAAAAAGGAATTTTAGGAAAGCAGAAAGGAAAATAGGTCAGTCTTGCATTTAGCAGTCTAGGGATATTTATCACCACTCAGAAAAATCTGCCCAGAATACTGTATTTATTTCTCATAACCCATTGCAGGATGACTTTTACCCTGGAACCAAAAGAAAAGATTCAAACAATGGTTTAGTGTTAAGATACTTTTCTAGCTGTTCTGACAAAAAGCAAGAATCATTAGGGAACCAACCTCAAAGTGTTCTTTTGAGGAGAGAACAGAGATGGAGACAATCTCCTCTCATTAGGTTTGTCTGCTTTTCTGGAGACAGCTGAAAAGACAGTGCAAAGAAATAGTATTAGCAGCTAAGAGTTGGTGGGATAGAGCCTAGTTTACTTGAGCCAAGCCCTGTATAATTGTCAGAACTTTGCCAGCTGACAATATGGTTTGCAGCAGATGAATTTTTATTGACTAAAGACTTGGTTCTAGAGCCAGTTATATAATACAGAAATGCCCAAATCATTTATTTCACTAAAACAGTGAGGAGAGCTGAAATTCTGCCATGCTAACAAAAACCTAGGTACTTATCACAACCGTTTTACTGACAGGGGCTACCAGCACAGCTGTACTGTAATGCTTTCCAAAACTTTACCTTCCAGTATTTCATATCTAAATGTAATGTGTCAGAAAAGGAATGAGAAGATTAGGTCAGTCAATGCCAAACCAAGCTTTTTTCAAGCTTTTGAGGTTAGCATGCTGCATTCTATATGGAGAAACAATAAAGGCTTTGTTTAAACCTCTTTCAATCTGGAGCAATGAAACCAAGAATAATATGGAGGGTGTTGTGTTGCAAAAAGGTTTGGCTTTCTTTTGATCCCTGCTTTTCTATTTGAGCTCTACTATGAGGTCTTCCTGGGCTGTGTTCAGTCTTCAGTACCTGAATGGCCCTGACTGTCCCTGTCGGATGTGGATCAGAGGCCTGATCAGTGTCAAGTGTAGACAATAGTTAGGTACCAACATATTGACTTAGCACAGACTCCTCACTGTCTCAACATTGTATTGTATTTTGAAGGCTATTAAAAAACCAAACCATTGACTTAATCTTCTGCTTTCTTCCCACATCCTCCTTGGACTTACCAAATATATCGAATATCCCCCTCCCATCTTATGTCAGTGACAGACTGTCTTCACAGGAGCACATGCTGCCCATTGAACATCAGAAGATGAAACAATGAAGTTGTTTGACTGATCCTGGAGTTAGCACGTGGTCATATGAAGAAGATGCCATTTCTATTTAGTTTACTGGCACCTGAACAACCACTGGTATACGAGTCAATGCTGATGAAGGAGGAAGAGAGCTGTCAAGGTGCCTGATGATCTTCTCGTGGCAGTCCTTATCTAAATGCCACAGAGGCATTTCTGCCACTTTGGCACCAGACCGAGGGCTGACGTTCCTTTTGTTTCCCTTTCCAGTTATCTCTCTGATATGCTTTCTTCCTTGAGCTGAGGATAATCACATTAGGAACATACTGTGCTTCTATGTTTAGATCTCTAATTAGTTTATTCAATAGGGTAAGTATAATTATCCTCATTTTGAACCATTGTAAGAAGATGAAACAATTTGCTCAACATCTCACCCCAAATCATTTAGATATATGCTTTTATATCTATGAAAATTCCCCATTGTGTTGCTTTTAGTAATAGCTTGTCGCAGTTAGTTCCACACCCTGTGTCCCACATCTCACTTCCAAGCATTTATTTCCGAGTAAACTCCATACTAGACTTCTGCCCAGGTTACACTGTGATGTGGCTGAGAGGCAGAGCCTCACGCAGCAGCAGCAGTGAAGGAATATACCCCATAGGGCACCTCAGTCTCCCCAAGATGAGGAATGCAAACTTTGAAAATTTCCCTGTTTACTGTGAAAGAACCAGAACAGATATATGTTGACATTTAATCTCTCCTAGTCAGCTATTTGTAAGCACACCACTTCTCAAAGCCAGTATAAAGTTATGTGAGAAGAGGTTCAGTAATTTAAAAAAAGACAGTCTGTAGCTGATGAATCCCAACACAGTTTTCTGTTCAGTTATCATTCTTTGCTATAATGGACTGAAAAGTTGCACTCAAAAGCCATAGTCAGTCAGAAAGTTAATTTTTTTTTCAGCTCTATTTTATGTGATTTTTTTAAGGAAGGGAAAATTTAAAGGAATCTTCAAAAGGTTTTGGCAATTGCCTCCGCAGCAGCACATGTATTCTGTTCAGCACAATGATTACACTGGAGTACACAAAACCCCAGCTTTCATTTGTCGGGACTGGCTTTTTCACCAGTGCATACAATTTGGTCTGTGTGTCCTCTTTTGTGGCCATTATTAACTCACAGTGTGGGCTATAAACCCAGGCTTCCTCATCTGGTGCCAACTGGCATCTGTCACCACTGTCTCCTTATCTGCTACCTCTGCCAGTTCCCAGTGTGAAATGAGGCCACGCCACGCTATCATCAGGATTAGACCTAACGCACTGAGTTCTGTCTGCCCTGTTTATTTTTACCAACTTATTTAGATTTCCAGTCTGGGCATCTGATGTCCAGAAATGCTAGTGTTTTAATAAGCAGTAAATCCACACAAATGCAAAGCCTGACTATTTCCTCTTGCATTTTTGTGTGTGTCCTTAGAGAGGATGGAGGAGATGCAAAATCCTACAGCACAGAAAGCCCTGCAGAAGTTGCTTCCATACCACTGCCATGTGTGTGTCCAGGTGCTAGAAGGACCAGGAAGGACAAGGAAGGACAATTGCCTGACTGTGATGAGAGGCACCTGGAGCCAATTGAGCTAATACTCTGCAGGTATTGACCAGAGAATTGTTCTGCAACTATTTCCTAAACTAGCTGTATCTTTATTAGATATAGGGATATTAAATGGACAAGCAATAAATGGATTTAAAACTTCCTTCTCTAATATATAATGATGATTAGATAAAAAACATTGTATGATCCATTTATAACCCTAATCTGAAACTGCTGGAACAAAACCCAAACTAGATCAGATGCCAAAGCACAAAGAGCAGGGACACAAACATGAGATGTGCAGTTTGGTTCCCATGCATGGAAGAACATAAAGGAATGCATTGCAGAGAGAGAAAGCATCTAGTAGCTATTTAATGCCAATGCAGAAGTATCCTTACCCAGTCTTTCCTAAGGGTTCCAGTTCAGACCATTTTCAGACACAACCAATCTCTTACTAGATATTTCAGGTACAAATACATTGCATTGTTGGACAGAATTTTTCTTCACAAGCTAAACAGAGTTCTCCTGATTTTCTTCTCTTCATTTTTTTTCTTATTACTACACAAGATTTTTGTGCATCATGGGTGTTTACAACTTTTTAAATACTTCTTTGCCTGTTAAATCCCCCAGCACCTTCTTTACCTTCTTTAAATTAGCCACCACAACTCACTAGTCAGAAAGTAATAAAAACATCAGGCTTTCATTTAATAAAATAAGGTTAGTAAGGTTAAGATAAAAATGGAAATTAAGCAGCCTCCAAAGCAAAAAGCTGCAGAACACTTCCAGAGGGTGTAATAGATTTCAAAATTTTATGCATGTTCATAAAGCGATTAGATTTATGGAAGAAAAACACTTCAAGGGCTGTGAAAAGAAAGATGTCACCTCTCAGCAAGTCAGTTGCAGCTCTCTGAGGAATGGGCGGTGAACTGGGGAAGAATCACCACGTGCTTCCCAAGCACCTTGTGTCAGCCACTTTCAGGGAAAGACTAATGAACTAGGTGGACCTCTGGCCTGGATCAATACATCAGTCCTTACAGTTTTTTATTATCCATTTGGGATGGGTGGATTGCTTGTTTGATTGATGTAATTTATCTACTGTACCACACAGAAGCTCTGCCAAGAAAACAAATTGCTATATTCATCATAATGTTGCTGGGACAGAGGTCAACAGTGCAGAGCAGCACTTCTGGGCTGATAAAGGTACAGCCTGACAGCCCGGAAAAGGGTTTCAGAGAGAGATGCTCAAGGTGTGTGCTCGTGTGAGGGAGAGATAGAGTAGGTAAGTGCACAACAGCACGAGTGCCGCTCAGATTGTTCTCCCCATTCACTTCCCGTGGCAGACGACAGATCTCTCCCTGGGCAGCTTCAGTGGGAAGCTGCTGAACGAGGAGATCAAGGAGCGCTGCACTGACGGGGGCCCGAGCGAGCTCCAGCGGCGACGAGAGGCTGCGTGCAGAGCTGTGAGGTGGGGCTGCCCCGGAGCTGGGAGCAGAAGTGCAGCTCAGCTCCGTCAGTGTCTGTGCTGGCAGGGTGCCCTGCTTACCCAAGGCCAGGACAGTGCTCCTTACGAGCAAAACATCAGCACCCTGCAGTGCAACAGTGCTTTGAGATGCAGAGGAGTCATGTTCTCCCTGTGTCAAGTCCGTCAGGAGGGGCTCCAGGATGCTGGCTGAGGTTTCACTAACCAGAACTTGCACTTTCAGGCCATTACAACCTTAGGATTGTACTTTCTTATGCACAGATTCCTCTTTCCTCACTTTGCTTGCTGGCTCACTCAACAGTGACGGTTGGCTTCTAACATGTGCAGCACAAGGTAATTGAGGGCAAGTGCCCTGAGCTTAGTGATGGTACTTGGGTCAGAAGAAGGTGAAACAGTTGATGGAGACTCATGGACACAAACCAGAACGGGTTTCAGATCTCTGTTTCCTTATAACTTCAAAGAAAACTACATTCATTTAGTTCAAGGAAATGAAATGTAATATTGGAATTAATATTTTTAAATGTTTCTCAGTAATTAAAGAAATCAGACTACTGAAGTTTCAAAAATAAGTGACCCTTGACTGTTCCTGTAAGCTTAAATAAGCAGTGATTTATTTAGAAATACTATGTCCAAACACTTGATACATAGCACTTGCTGCTGGGAGAAGAATTGTCCAAACCAGTCAGCCTTCAGCTTGATTCATTACTACCCAGAAAAATGAACCTCTGCCACAAGCAAGGCATTGCAAACTACAGTCCTTGCCAGTCAGCTCTAGTCTCTGACTATATTTGCCCATAAACAGGTCTAGTAATCACAGCCCAAATAATTATTAAATTATTGGAGTTTACTGGTTTCATTATTTGAGTTAATTTTTATCTTAAATTAATTATAATTATTATTGTATTTATCTACCTGTCTATCAATATAAAGAAAGTAGGATTAATTGGCCAATTACTGTTTTCTTGGTCATTTAATGTATTCTGTGATTGCCTAACCTGGGCTAAGATGGTGACAAACATATGTGTTTTTTCATTCAGTTCAGCATGGTTTTCTTATTTGTGGAAGGGAGAAAAATATTGCCTCTACCAGTTCAGTGCTCGGTTCCTATCAATTTCAGTGCTCTGATGCATTTCACTCCTGTTTTTCTGTAATTCACTTCCCTTTCCAAGTTATAAAATATTTGGGCCAGGTACTCTGCTCTAAACTAGTTTAAACATGCTGAGGACAGATTTCAAGAGCTCGTGGGTAAAAGAACCTTGTTCATCTATTTGTTTTCACCGTATGAAACCAAAGCCAGATTGTATTATGTATTCAATTGCATTATAATCATCTTAGTCCGTGTGTCTGCAGTAGACAGCAACTCACAAACGTATGCTTATACAGATAGCTTTATGCCCGAGATACTTCCAGTGGTTTTGGGGGTTACTCCAGTATCAACGTCCTCGTGTGTGTTTGTGTGTGCAGGATCAGGGTCACAGCTTTCAGGGAAGTCATTTCTAAGCAGGAATATGACACGCTACGTTTCACACTGTGACAGATCTTGTAGTAAAACTCAAATCTTCAAGAAATATTCTCACAAGAGTGTGACTCAAACCGGCCTCGACTGTCAGCACAAGTAAGGGATCAAATCCTCAGGAAAAAGAAGTATTAAAGCAAGAAGCCAAAGCAGCATAACTGTTCTTAGGTACTGCAGGGCAAAACCCAGCTGCCACCTGGCTGACCTAAACACGGTGATTGCCAATTAAAAAGAAAAATGAAGATGATAAAGAATGTTAGATGGAGGAGTAGTTAAGGAGTTTACATAACCTGTCTTTGGCTTTCACCAGCGTCCTTTTGAGGTTTGGTGTTTCTACCACAAGAGCCAGCTGTGATTTGTGGGATATTATCAGTATCAAATATTTGTCATGGTAAAAACTACTGACAAATACATATTTTCACAAAGCAGGACTTTTGTAAAACATTGAGAAGTTTTTAATCAATACTTTTAATTTTCTACTTTCAATCCCAGCTTTAGAATTATTTCTCAAACTTTGCATCCTGTATCTTTTTTTGTGAATGTAGCAGGTTTTCTACATTATCTTTACTTGATAACTTAAGGTTTTTTTCTCTCTGAAGTGTCATAGGCTGCCTTATATGTTATTGTACTAGACAACTAGAAAATATTTTTAATTCAATCAGTGTAGCCATATGATGCCACAAGCTCCTTATGACTAAGCAATATGTTATCAATGAGGCCTTGTGCCTATGCTCTATGGATGTGCCTGGGATTTCACATGATATTGTCTCTTTCCTACTGAATTTACCCTTTCATCACTCTCCTCATCCTTACCTTTCATCATCTCCTCATCCTCCTCTCACCAGGTGAAACAAGTACAACTCCTTTACAACTCCTTTCCTTGTAGGTGTAGGTCCTTAACAATCCTGGCATCCTCCCGTCCATTTTCTCTGCATCCGTCTTAACTGGACGGAAAAACCCTCCTGAAAGATGTATTTCAGATGGAGCCTCACCAACACTGAGTAGAGAGAGAACAAGGCAGTGGGACAGAGAGTGTGGAGCCATGCAATATAAACCTGACAGACCTGGACATTTTCACTTAGGAGTAAAGAGTCTTTAGAAATCTTTAGCAAAAATGCAGCAGGGTAAGATCACCCTCACCCTGGACAGGAGCACAGCATCAGGGCAGAGCCCTTTGGGGCACACGTAGCAGGGCTTAGCACTTCCTCCATCATGATAATTTTTTTCAATGTTTTTAGCTGATAAACTTCCATGAGTGCACCTTTAATGAGCTGGTATGAACACTGCACCAGGTGACCATTGCTGCCACACTGCAGTCAGGGCAGGTGATCTCACCACTCATTCACCAGCTGATCCTGGTGGCAAGGGTGGGACAGGGTCCCTTGGTCAGGACCAGTAGTGATTCCAGATCCAAAGGACAAAAAGAGTGATAGAGACACCTTACTGGTGGCAATAGTGGACAACTACCAGGTAGATTAAATTAACTCTTTGTCTGCTACAGCTAGTGTTAAGTGAGATTTGATCAGCTCTTACCCATCCCTAAGGGAGTCTGAGGCTCTTTGGTTCTGGTACTGCTCTTTGGTATCGAACAGTAGCTTCGGTCGTGTTTATTGCCACCCTTGAGGATGTTTGGTAAGGACCATCTTTTCTGATGTTTTTTGACTGCCATCATGGCTAAGGTGTTTGGCAGAACTGTGGTTCTGCCCAGTCAGGGGCTTCATCACATCTGCCACGGGCAGCCAACACTCCTTGGCATCCCCTCCCACTTGTGATCTTCAAACTGCTGCAATTTAGGCGCTTGCTAGGCCAGTTCAGTACAAGTAACATTCTGGAAAAGATGTAGTTGTTTACCAGCGCTCATCCCAGGAGAATGGCATCTCAAAAACACTTGTATAACATATTTTCATTTAAATAGATATAACCACACTCCAGTGAATTTAACTTCCTGAATTCAAAACACATCCATTTCTGGCTTTGCCAGGGATTTGCTTCTGGTTTGAACCATCTTTTAGTGATGCAGCTGTTCTTCCATGTCTCTTTATGCTTTTTTGAGCTATGTAAAGAATTGCTAACACTCAGTAAAGTCTACATATACAGATTGATAATTCAGTGTTGCTTTCTCTTGTGATAAATGATTACAGACCCAATTAAGGGTTCTCCAGATAACGGGTTATGAGATCTGTGAAATCTGGTTACAGCTTTTCCCGTGACTGGAGGGATTGGGATGTTTTTTCCGAGTAAGAGTCTCTCTCGGTTTAAAATGAACTCGTGCTGCAGCTGGTTCTTCAGCCACAGTGTTTCTAGCTTCCCCCTCCACGCCCTGATCATCTTCTTTCATGAAACATTCAGGAATTCCGTGTGGAATTAAGACAGCAGATAGGCACTCGGGTTCATGTGGGCAGGATCTCCCTCTGGAGGCCTCCAACAGCAACTGCTCCCCTCCGTTGGTTTCCGAGACCTGGGGGAGAAGCGCTTCTGCAGAACCAAAATGCTGCTGCAAATCAGATCTCTCACCCCGGACAGGATGCCCTTGCTTTCTGATTTGCCTTATACCACCAATCCTTCTGCCAAATGTGGCTGCAATTTGCCAGCAGCTTAAAAAGCTCTTGGACTGGCACCTCTCCCCGCTTCATCCCAGACGGAAAAGCAGGGAGAAGGGCTGAGGCGTTTCCGTGCGCTGCCCGGGCGAGCAGAGCCCGCAGAGCCGGGGCTCCCTCGGTGCTGCTCGGAACGACCCGACCCGACTTATTTGACAGGAGTACCGACGTGAGGGGGCACTAAAGAAGTCTGATAGAAATGAGTCTTACAAAGATGGTAAGGAACCAGAGGAAACACTAAACCAACCCATAAGGAAGCTTCTAATGCTAAGGTTTGAAAAGAATACAAGGAGGACAGCATGAACTACTTGGGGCTTTAGGCATGTTCAAGGGTCAGCGCCAGGTATGTTAGAGTTGTACATTTACTTCACTGTCATAGTCCCCCACTCGAACAGTTGAATCACTTTTTCCAAAACATACTTGGCATAAAATTAAGTATTACTGGGCATAGGAAGGAAGATATGCAGGCTACCAGTTTTTCCAAGTGAAATATTCTGGATTTTATAAAAGATTTTCAATTGTGATTCTAAAAATAACTAATGAGCCTTTTTTCTGTTAACTGGAGTAATTTGTATCAAGAACTTAGAATCAACTTTTATCATAGAGACCATGTTGAACTAAATGAGTGTCACTTAATACTTTCCACTTTTATACCTTTTTTTTTTCACTTTTATGAGTCTTTTGAACTCATGTTGATCAGGTCTCCCAGTAACAAGCTGCTCTCCACCACACTTGTAAAGGATGCTATCAGACTGAAACCCAGCAAGAGGCAAAGGTTGTTTGAAAGGTTGTATTATAATATCAATACCTGTGTATAAATAAGGGCTTCCATTGAATTTCAGCCAGCTAAGCTGGTAAAAAATTCCTGGCTAAAGAAGAATGCAGACTGCAATCTCTTTTGAAATTCTACGGATTAGCAAATCAAATACCTTGTAATCAAAAAGCATCTTTAGTAGATTTGAGATGGTAATTTGTTTCAGTAACAGTTAAAAGACTTGTTTCAAATTTTAAAAGTATATCTAAGCGAAAAAAAAAAAGAGAAATGTCAACCCATGATCTGAAGGGGAGATTGTGGTGCAAATCCATGCCTATCCATAAACACGATAAAAAATGTGGCTTGAATAATGAAAAAAACTGTCAGATATAACTTGTTGGAAGCTAAACTGTTTGTCTGTTGTGTTAGTGACTTGGGAATCAAGGAAAAGGAAAGGCAAGTAAAAATATTCCTGCTCCCGTAGTAGCTAAATGCAGACTTCACTTCCATCACTAAGAGGCGCTGCTGCATCAGGCCCATGGGCGACTCTTGCCCGTCACACGGTGAGGTGGAGCCAAGAGTAAATAAATATCTGCACACAGTTTTGGAGGGTTTTTTAATGCTGGAACGTGTATGACTTATCTATCTATCTATCTATCTATCTATCTATCTATCTCTATTTATGAATCTCTGAATTAATATTCTTCTTTCAATTAAAAAAAAATCTTTCAGCTTAAAAAATACTCTTTACTGAGTTGCTGCTCTAACTTCCATCAGAAATATCCTGTATTTTCATTAAGTTGTGAAAGGTTTTGTGCCGGACTTGTGATACTGGAAACCATTCTGAAAGTTATGATGATGCAGACAGCAAATCCTTGGTGCCCGAGGCTGTGTAAGTCCTCAAGCTGGTAATGTACATTAAAAGGAATTTTAGATCTATAGAGCCAACTCCCCTTTCATGAGAGGATCTAAGAACAGGCTTAAAGTGCTCCTTAGTGTGATACACAGAGCATGTTAAGCAATATTTTACTTCTTCATTCGCAAAGATGGAGTTTCAGGAGGGGGCATAGCTAAGCCAGAAATACACACAAATATTGTTAAAATTGTTCATGTGGGTAAGAGAGCTGTTACCAACCAGCAGAACTTGTTCTAATTTGGAAAGAAGGTTTTTCAGCAGTGAGCTGGGTGTGGACTGGGATGGAACAGGGTAGGAATCTCAGAAAGGATTTGCAGTTGATGAGGGTGAATACACCTTGTACAAAACCTGTGCAAGACTAAAATGATCACAGCTCCAGCATGCAGCAGGCCTAGAAAGCACAGGTTGGGCTTAGTAGGCTTGTCTTGGGTTTGTTCTTTACATCCTTGCTGTGGACACTCTGGAAAGTCTAGAGATAAAAGTAATAGATTACAAGATGGTTAGTGGTCCTTATAGCTCTTCCAAAATGGTTTTTAAGAAAAGGAAAGGAAACACAAACATTACTCCACTCTTTGAAGACACGCAGAGAAGAATATCTGTACTGATT
The DNA here is from genome assembly GCA_013398855.1 of Mohoua ochrocephala. Classification (NCBI taxonomy): domain Eukaryota; kingdom Metazoa; phylum Chordata; class Aves; order Passeriformes; family Acanthizidae; genus Mohoua; species Mohoua ochrocephala. The sequence continues at coordinate 133,493 of VZTA01018361.1, forward strand.
AAGCAAGAAACTATCACCTCAAAAGAGTGCTTGACATATAAAAATATGACAATTTGAATTAAATTGATTTACATTTGTCACAATTGCTCTGTGAACCATTCTCCTCTCAAAAGCGAACTTTAGAGCTTTTATTCAAAAGAAGACACAAACCGTTAAAAAGAAAAGGGAGATAAAATACATTTGTAAAGGCTCTTGCAGCTATAGGGTCACACATTTTTGCATTGCAGGAAAAAATAAACTAATTAACATAGAAGAAAGTAGTAGTCACAACCACAGCAATGTTTACTGTTTCTCAGTCCTTGAAGATGATTTAACAAATACATTAGAGGAGGAACGTTCTTCTTTTGTGATTGGTGATGGTGGAACTATAAATCAAAACAATTTTTGAAGAAATGAGTGTAAGGGTATGGTCTCAAACACAACAAAGCTGCCAAAATGCAGCCTGCCTTCCCTTACCCACCCTTGGCTTTAGCCCATGAGCTGATACTTGCCTGATTAAATCACAGGCCAGTTAAAAAATCTAAACTGACAGAAAACACACTACTCATTGAAAAAATACAAGTCAATGCATTTTTGCTAGTTCAGCTCCCTTAGCTCAGGCACCAGGTGGTCAGACAAGCTCCAGTGCAAGGGACAGCCTGGAAAGAGGTGGCATGGGGATGGGATCAAGTGTCCATTTGGGCAGCAGTTGCTGTCTCAGCTTACGTGAATCATCAAATTGAAACTTATCCCTTTCGGCCTTCTCTTTCCCATGTGTGACTGATTTTTGGGTAGCCTTCCTCTTGTGGCTGAAGCATCTTTTAAGTTTTGTCTCTTTGATTTATCACGGAGTAGAATCATAGAATCATAAAATCATTAGGGCTGGAAAAGAACCTTGAGTCCAACCTTTGACCAAACACCACCCTATCAACTAAACCAGAGCACTAAGTGCCATGTCCAGTCATTTCTTGCACACTTCCAGGGATGGTGACTCCATCACCTCCCAGGGCAGCCCGTTCCAATGCTTAACCAGCCTCTCAGTGAAGAAATTCCTCCCGATGTCCAAACTGATCACACTATCCTGGCACATCTTCAGGCTGTGTCCTCTTGTCCTGTCACTGTTGCCTGGGAGAAGAGACCAACCCCCACCTGGCTACCATCTCCTTTCAGGCAGTTGTAAAGAGCAATAAGGTCACCCCCGAGCCTCCTCCAGGCTAAACAACCCAAGCTCCTCTTCAGATGTCAACTATTATAATATCTTTTTGTCTTCAGTTGGAAGATCAGTGTTGTTTCCAGTGCAATTTCTGCCAGTTAACTTCTAGGAAAAAAACCCAGTTCCAATCAAGAGCTTAGAGAATTTACATATATTCTTCCTATTTCTTTTGCTACATCAGCATACCAGAAATAGTCAAGAGACATTCTGGACCTCCAAGTTACTCTCTCCAGCTGCTCTTCAGACCTGTAAAGCAGATTACAAAGATGTGCTGCCAAGATGCTTGTTCCTTCTCCCACTGCCACTGCTGGCGATGGTGTTGCTCAGAGAGGGGCCTGACCTGGCAGGCCACGCCCAGGTCCTCACCAAAGGCTCTCTCTGTCCTCTGGCAAACTCTGCTTTCCAAAAGGACACGTTATGGAGGCGGCAAAGGGCATTATACCAGAGATCGAGAAGACACAAAGTATGACTCTAACACGGCAGTGATACAGCAGCGTGTGATAACAAAGAGCAGAAAAGCACTTCAGCATGTTGCATTCTCTGTAAGCATCAGGACAGGATGGTAACATGAAGGGTGGTTTGTATGCTCTTAGCGTTCACATCCCATGCCTCCAATTATCCCTGTGAAAGCAGAGATTTGTTTCCTTTTTTAAATTACGCTATTCTTTTGGCATCAGATGGCTGAAAGTTACTAACATTATTTAACATTGTGCAAAAGGAAAAAAGTCTTTTGTGGATTTAAGAGTGACTCTTCCACTGTGACAACTTGTAAGTAGGAGACAGTGGCAGAATCAAGATGCAAAATTCAGTTCATGCAGACAACAGCAAAACAGGAAAATGGGTCAGCCTCTTCAAGCAGAGGGGGATTCATAATTGTCAATATATAGAATAGGAACATAGTAAAAATATTCACTGGAATGTAACCTTTTTAAAATTTCAACTGCACTTCAGTTATAAAAATGCTAAGGGTATGTGAAGGAAATTCTGCCTCATTTCCAGTATATCTTTGTGTAACTGTTTGCCACTGTAGCAAATCATTGAGACATCATCAAAGCAGACCAAATGCAAGACTTGTACTTCTGTCTTCAGCAATCATAATAAAGCTGCAAATCCCTTTAGAAGGGTAAGGGCATACCAGCAGGGATGGCATCAGAATTTGTTTTCGTTTATCAGCATTAAGATTATGGTGGAAAATATTCTAAATCATAATTAATGGATGATGTGGTGATTGTATTTGTGTGAGTACTTTGCTTTCCCGTGAAGTCTGTCTTTACCACATCCCAGTATAGCATTAGCAGTGTCTGTCTTTTGCTTTATTGTTCAAGTTCAATCATTCTTTCCATCTCCAGAGCCACCACAGAATTCATAATTTAACAACTCCATGTAAAGGAAAAGTGCCTTCTGCCATAATTAAACACTCTCTCTGTGCTGCAAACATCATAATAAATCAACCAACATGCTGAAATTTTTCAAATTACTATCATTCTTGTATCTCAAACTCTTATAATAGTCCTTTAATTTCAAAGCCCATAAACAAGATTAAATAGGAAACAATCTAAAGGAATAGTTAAGGGAGGAAAAATATAATTTCTCTGATAATATAGCGACTGTGTTGTATTCCATCCAAAACGTCCAGCAACAGCTATGCAGTGACTGTATGTCAACCACTGAGCATTTCTCCTTCACCTTCCCATGGTATAAAATTTGGAATAAACATCTTGCTGCATGTTGCAACTTCTACTTAACTTCCACTCTTTTAAAAAAAATTCTGTAGGGATCTAAAACACATAAGCTCTTCTGCTTGTCCCCAGCTTTAAAAAAACTCATCAGCAGATGAGTAGCACAGAGATACTGTGCTGATGTTCATTATGCTTATAATTTTTTTCCTGTAGGAAGTGTGATGAGAAACTAACCTTTAACTAAAACGATATCCAAGATTCCTCCTCTATCACTTCCAGAACTGGACATGATGAAGATAAACAATGGTCCTAAGTCTTGTGATAAAATCAGTAAAATTAGCTCAGCATGGAAATGTAGCATATTAGGAATATCTTATGTATGAAGATGGAAAAATGCAGTACAAGAGGTAAAAGTAAATCAACACACAGAACAGCAGTCACTTCAAGATTAAACAATTTTTGGGTCCTGGGAATTCTTGTCAGTACTGATTCATCCACACACCACATTATGTCCGATTCTTTTTTCCCAGTTAAACAGAATGCAGTCTTATTATCTGATTGTTTTTCTGGCAAAGACACTGTGTTTTCCTCTTGTGCTTCTTAAATAGAGATGCAGATTCTTAAACAGCTGGACATTCAACAGAAATGATCTCATTCTTTAAATCTGTAGCGTCAAAACAAGACAGAAATAACCTTTGAGTGCAATGAGTATTTTTGACAAGATTAAGGCCCCGCGCAGGAAATGGGACACTGAATTATTTTTAAGATCTTTAATATGTGTCTGTCAGAAGAAATCGAAACCGACTTTTGGAAAGGAAGGACAAAGTGAACTGAGAATTTCTTATGGCTGTACCATAATTAAAGTTATTGTTGCCAGGCTAATTTATAATCACTGAAAGCCTCTGCTTTCCCCTTTGGCTGCATGAGGAATTCAACTGCAGGATGGAGTAAGTTTTTCCAGTAGCCTGGGTAATCCCTGTTTTTCCCACCCATCACTAAAACCATTCTTTGTATTAGTGTAGTTTTCAGCTGCACATCAGATCTGAAAGCAGAACTCTTATCAGTTACAGAAAGAAATTCCAAAATATTGTGACTAGTGCTACTGACAGAGCTATAAATCCTCACGCCAATGAAGGGTAAGGTCTAAAAAAAATTCTCTTTGTATTCCTAAGACACCAGGATTTTAATATAAACCCTGAAGTATCAGGGTTTTTCAGGGTTTCTTGTGGCTCCATGAGTGCCGGAGTCCTCAGGAAGCAATGGAAGCAGCAACAAGGTACACGTGCAACTTCCCAAAAGGTCCTCAACTCCTGCTTCCCTCACACACTGCTTAGTGCCAAAGCACTAGGTGATTTTTGGAAGTAGATTTTTGGAAGTTTGCTTCCCTCAGGAGTTTTGGAGGGGTTGGGGTTTGGTTTGGTTTGGTTTGGTTTGGTTTGGTTTGGGGGTTTGATTTTTTAATTGGGTCAAGAGTTTGAGTAAATTTTCTGGGTAAGCTGGAACAAATTAAACCTCTAAGGTGGGGGACAGCTGTCAATAGAAGAAAAGTTCCTGCTCACAAAGGCCTGTCTTTCTCACATTTACTTGAAAAGCAGTTCTGCTTCTATACATGTGCCTGTGTACTTTAGGATATAATTTATTGTAATAACAAACAGGATACTATGGTCTCCGGGAACAGCTGCAAGGGGCTTTGGAGCAGTGGTGTGGAAAGAGCTACATCCTTCCTGCAGCAGCCAGCAAGAACAGCAGCCAGCCCAGCACAGAGCCGGGCTACAGTCAGTAGTCTTGGTTAATCTCAATCTAAATCCTCCCGGAATGCCTGCAGCAAAGAGTGTTTGACAAACTCCTGTGATGAATCTGCCACAAAGGCCATTTATTACCTGAATTTCTGCCCAAAGTTCCATCTCTTCCCATCATCCTGGCAATTACCCAGGCTGTGAAATGGGGACTAAGTGCACTTTCTTTTTTGGGGAAAGGGGGACTTCAGGAGGAGGCAGGAATTTCATGCCCAGTGGCCGTGTGAAGAGTACCACTGCTGTGGGGACAGTCATGAGGAACCATATCCAGCCAACTCTCGATGTCCCATGATCTTGAGTGTCAGAACAGGGTGGTACAGACAGACAGCAACACAGCTGACCTGCAGTTCAGGGCAAGGCTGTCCCGTGCACTGCTGTTACAGGCTCCAGACCACTTGGAATTTATGCCCACCTCACTGATTTTGCAATTTCCCCAAAGACCTGATTAAATTGTTTGGAAATAAAGAAGCTTTCGCTATATGTAGGTGCAGATAATGTCATAAATAGTTAGAGCTGGTCAGAAACAAAATCACAGAGACCTTTTTAATATTTTGCTCTAAATCAGGACATTTCTAAAATCACAGGATCATAGAATCATAGAATGGCTTGGGTTGGAAGTGACTCTAAAGACCACGTAGTTCCAAGCCCCTTGCCATGGGCAGGTACACCTCCCACTAGACCAGGTTGCTCAGAGCTCCATCCAGCCTGGCCTTCAACACTTCCTGGGATGGGGCATCTACAACCTCCCTGGGCAACCTGTTCCAGTGCCTCACCACCATCACAGTGAAGAACTTCCTTCCACTATCTAATCTGAATCTACTTTCTTTTACTTTGAGTCCATTCCCCCTTGTCCTGTCACTACAAGTGCTTGTAAAAATGAGAAATTCTCAAATATTTTAATTATAATTATAAGAATTATAAATAGGCATTTTACATAGATGTGAAATCCTTCCTTCCTTAACACATTAACCTTTCAAAGAGGCAGAAAAAACCACTATTCACTTGATTTTTTTTTTAATTTTTCCACTGACAATTCTTTTTAACCTGACATCATATCATTTTAGAGGGAGGGTATTGAAACAAAGCAATCTGTTTCAAACACCATCATCATGCAGCCACCAGGCTGGGCTCTGATCAGGCACCTTGTGTTCTACACCTGCACAAATGGACATGTCCCACACTGAGTTCCCGAGATGGGAAATCACACCCTTTTAGCCAATCAAGAATGGGTCATGGAGATACGAAATGGGCAGAGCTATGACCAAAGGCTGAAAGGGCCTTGCCAGACCAGGTTTAGCAGCCTCACGCTCTCACACAAAGTGCTCTATGAGTGGAGATTCACCAAATCTTTGTGGGATGGGAAAAGCTATGCAAATGATTTGCATATTCAATTTTTTTATGCTTTTCTATGAACCAGTGCCTTGGAAAATAGACAGTTTTTTATGTAACTTCTTCTGTCAAGAACTCTCTGAAGAATGAAATCTAAATGTGAGGAAACGCCAAGTCCAGTACGACGCTGCCTCAGGTCCAGTCAATTATTCCACCTTTTTAAAGTTTTCCACAATTGTTCTTCCTCAGCACGGGACCCTGAGCCACTACTTCTTAACATAGTCCATGTGTCATGGAAAGTGGTGACTGGTTTCATGAGCAGCTTCTCACTGACCCAAACCGCCCACAGGAACATCTCTGGTAGACTACAAATACCACACAAAACTACCAAGGCTCTACAATCAGAGTAAGTTTCTGCTGCAGCACAGAAAAGTGTTTTTGGAAGCCAGCACTTGAACATATTCTTGGATTTTAGAGACTGAAAGACTTTATGTCTGCTTTTCTGACTACTCATCCATCACAAGCCTTTAAATGGAAAAGCAAAGTTTACATATTTTGTGAGAGCCTGCTTTGGTCAAGTTTTTTGAATTCAAGCCCCTCCTGCAGGACCTTCAGCCTGGTCCTTGTTCCAAACTCCCTTTTCAAATTTAAAGATGGATATGAATACATTTGAAATAATTCCCAACCACTGCCCTGGGCTTAGGAGAAGATGAAGAAGGAAGGAGAAAATTCTTGCCCAAGCATTTCTGAAAAGGGACATTTTGGCTGTTGTTCTCTACTGTGTTTCCAAAGTAAATCTTCTTGTCTCTTGCCTGTCTGTTCATACACACCCTGGCAGTTCTACCTGACTGACACCATCTGTTATTCCTGTGCTTGGGGAGAGAAATTAATCTCTTTAGTGTCTGTAGGAAACTATATAAAAACAAATGCTGAAAACGTAGTAGCTGTCTCTAATACACTGAAAAGGCTCAAACCAGTGATATTTACATCTTGAGCCACATTAAATTTAGGCTGTGGGCAAATGACCAAATCATTTTGCAAGTTGTTGCAAATATTTGTTGACAATAAATATGTGACAAGAGTATCCAGAATGTCTGTGAGGAAGTGGTATTAAAGCAACATTTCTGCAGATCACTGTTCATAATATATCCTTGGAAACTTGTAGCTGAAGTATGTTTGCTACCTTAATGTAATTTGTAGATTTATCTTAAAGCCTGAAATTCAGGGAAAAATAAGTCTATAAAAAAAAACCCCAAACAACAAGCCAAGGTCTTCAATGTTTAAACGAACAGAATATGTGTTGGTTGTGAAGAGGAACTATGACTCTAAAGATTAACCACCACCCCCCCCTTATAGGATTCCTTCTCTACACTTTGTCTTGTCATCCTTGCTGTATTGTGTTGCTTTGGGTCAAATAGATTTTTAACTGAACTGACAAAGAAGTGTAAATCCTTAAGGCAAAACCCCCAATATTAGTTAGTTTTATCAGAATTAACTAGCTGAAGAAACTTGCTGAGAAGCTTCAAAGGGTTTTTAATAAAATGGATACTATAGTTACTGGGAGCTAAAAAAATTAATGAGTGCTTAAAGTGAGAAATCTTAGATCTTATTCATAGAAAGTCTAGAGGGCGGTAACCTACAATAGCAGTTACTAATATTTCTACTTCCTCTGCTTTAAGGAGAAATATCCCCATAGCTGTGAAATAAGCAGCTTAGAAAACTCTTAAATTACATCCTATGTAGCTTTATTGGCTGCTTCATTCAAGCAAGAGTGGGCTGACACTGCCATAGTAATGTCAGATGTTGTTTGCTTAATAAAATGTCTCTCTGATTAGGGCAGATATCTTGGCATTAAAGCTAGTAGACTGTGGTGGATTTCACTGAGTTTAGGAATAAATTTTTCATGAGCATTTTATTTCTTCTTTCAGGCAATAAAATCAGAATTAAACATATACTCATCTTTCTATAATCAAGGCATATTGTGAAGTCCCACATAGCCCTTACCATGACTATGATCTTTTTCTTGTTTACAGGGCACAATAACCCAATGCTTCTCCAGGAGACATCCCCTTAAAGAGACCTTGAACGTTTTTCTGAGAAATCTGTTCCTATTTGGAGCTGCCTGACTAAATTTCTCTGTTTCAAGACAGGGGTCTTCTGTTGGTGAATGGGGCTTTCCTGTTATTTTTCCCTACTACTTCCAAGTACTGGGGTAGTAGCAACATCTTTCAGGAAGTTCTCTGGCAGTTTCCAAAATTCTAAATCACAATTAGACAAGCAGTATCACACCCCGTGGATTTTCTGCCACAGGGGAAGATTAAGACTTTAAGGCCTTTCTGCCTGAAGATGTTTTTCACCTCTGCCTGATGAGGTACTAATTGATATCCCAGAAATTGACTATAAAATAGTAAATATTAGAGTGGTATCATATTTACCTTGATTTTTATAGCAACATGTATCACCCGGCAAGGTGCAGGGCAAAGGGCATTCATGTCCCCTGTACCATACTGACATAGCATCAGTGTGCTAAGTGATTACCAGATGTAACATCTAAGTGAAACACAATTTGAAGGTCATTATCATGGTCTGTTACAATGATGCCACACGGTTTTAAAAAAACATAGAAGTCATCAACAGACACTACATTGTCATTAGCAAGCAGTTTGGCTAAGAGATTTCTGTGAAGACTAAAAGTGGGAAGTACTGTCCAGTCATAATTAACTCCAGTACTGTGGGCAGTAAAGGTCAAAACTGAAATATCTGGCAGACTCAGAGACTGACTGCATGTTGCTGTGACATAATTCTGTCCATCTTACTACAGAGACTTCTTTATCACCACCAACAAAATAATTCGGTTAGAAAGGGGAAAAATCTGGTGATTTCTACAATTTCGCTTGTATAAGAAGAGAGAAAATAACTTCTCTGAGCTTAATACCATCACCACAGTGAACTTGTATTGCCATACAAATGCTGTCCAGACAGCAAACATTTCCTCACTCACCCTAAAGTAACAGTGATGAGCTAAATTAAGTATTTTATACTCAGTTAGATGATTGTCTGCTTATGTGTACAGGAGATTTTGTGCCTTCAAGGTTGGCGGCACACATGTGCACACTTCAAATAATACCTTCTCACAAAGCAAACCCAGCACAGCCTCTAGACACAACCTGCTGCAGCCAGGCTGCAAGCACGGGCCGCTGGGCAAAAGCAGAGATGGCAACTGGTTTATGTATGGAATTGAATTGGTCTTGAGCCTGCAGTCAAACTTTCCTCAGAATACTGTGGAAGAAAAGACTGACTCTTCCTTTAGCTGTTATTAATTGACATTATTTCTGTAGTTCCACTGCCATGCACCTTTTTCCTTGGCTTTCAGTTTACCGATGAAAGTAATGTCTAAACAGAGAGTTTAGACATAAGGGCAGGAAATATTAGCCATCTCCTTCCCTTTAGTGTCAATTACCTGCAGAAAGTAGGAAACTATAAAACAGTGAGATGGAAGAACAACAGAGTATTTCAAAGAACAACACTGAAGATGCTGTATCATAGCATTAAGATAGAAAAGCTTATTTTGGGAGCAGCTGGGTTGAGGCTGGGTAACCTCAACTGGTTATCAAAATGTGCAAGGAGCTACTCTTTTAAACAACGCATGCGCTCTCCTGCCAGGGGGATGCCACATACATGTCCCACTTCCACAAAGAAAAGCATAAACAGCCTTGCTGGCTGCAAAACTATGGAGAACAGTCACCACTAATGAGGCTCTGATTTTTTTACTTTTCTGTGAAAAAAAGTCAGCAGATCTTTTCATTCACAGGCGTGAAAGAAAGGGATGAGGAAGATGCTGACTTCCAGACTCTGCAAATGCTCACAGAAATTGCAGTCCAGTGACAGGTAATTTATTTATTGTCACTCCGTTGTGAAACCACCATATTAATTTCCCACCATTGTGGGAAGATTAGCTACTATGTATTCAGGTGGCCTTAAGTTTAGAAATAAGCTGCCTTCAGAGGTCAAATAAACTGTCCCTGAAAATGCTCATCCTCTTGGTATGTGAGAATCCATTAATACAGTGAAGGTGGGATGCAGTTGGGAGGGATGAATTTCAAAAGACACTTAGTTGAAAGTAATGGAAGGTAGGTACAAAATCTAATTGGACACCAACATGCTAAGAGTAATTGTTAATGGACCCACTGTTTGAACTGAGGGACTGATGAAGCAGCCCTTTCCTATCAACCTCGGGGCTATAGAAATCTGGCCCAGGTCCAGTTTCATTCAAAGTTTCGTTTGTAACCTGGATGATGGACTAGGCAACAGTTCTATTAAATTTGCAGACAACATGAAACTGCAGAAGACTAAAAGGATATTGGCTGACAGGATCAGAATTCAAAATGATTTTGACTCATAGGAAAAAAATTCAGAAGACATGAGAGGGAATTCAGAGCAGGTGATGAAAAGCTGTATACTTAGGCCATGTTTCCACAGTCATGTGAGATCTGTGCATTGCTCAAGCACTCACCTTTACCACATCACTCAGCAGCAGATATAATGTTTACCATCATCATTTGTAACTTATTACCGCATGAGCAACGTGCCCTTACCCTAGGCAGCAGCAGTAGGCTGGACATCTCCCTGGAAGTGGTCAGAGAGCTGTGTGAAGAGGTATGGACCCATTCAAAGCTCACCACACACATCATAAAGGGACAGTGCCACTGTACGGCCATCAGTGGTGCTAAATCTGGGCTGCTGTAGTTCTGCCATCTGCGGGACTTCCCAGCTACATTCCCATCCTTTTAGTTTTGCTACCACTGCTTCTAATTCAACCACATGCTGAGACAGTTCAGGGGGCTGACAGCTGGCTCTGCCAAGAAAGTGATTATTTTTTGTCAGAGCAGCTCTCAGAGTCAGCTCACCACATAATTCTATGAGCTTGTGCAATGTGAGGGACGGGAACATGCGTCTGGGGCTGAGTGGGGCAGCAGGAACTCAGCAGCTTGGATGTGATCAGCTCCAGGTACCACAGTACTGTAAACAGAGAGAGGACTCAACTAAGACTTTAGGAAGTCACTGTAGCCATGTGAACAAAGGGATTCCCCCTCTGAAATCATCCCATGAGAGATGTCTCATAGCTATGGCACGAGCATTGATATATGGCTGCAGAAAATGTGCTTGATCACCTGCAGGCCAGAGGAATATCCCTTAAAGGGAAGAAAGTCAGATCTCAGACTAACTTGAAAAGGATTCTGCTTCTCTGCCGTCTCCTGCGTGGCTTTTGCAGGAGCAAAGAGGAGCAGATGGCACTAGACCGAGAGCAAGAAGCCCAAATGGAGCCCCGGTCACCACCTGTGCCTGCCACAGCTTGTTCACTCACCCGGGACAAATGGGAGGGGCAAATTGTGGAGAATGCCCTGACTGACTGTGCTGTGCATAATCCCTGACCACTGCTTGCTGTGCTGCGAAATTATGCATATGCTGGGGTGAAAGCAGTAAACAATTGTGTTCTGCAAATCTCGCTCCCATTCTTTTTTTAATGGTGTTATTCCTGCACCCATCCTGGACCCCCAGTCTCTGCCAGACCTGGCATAGGGCTGCCAAGGCCTAGATCCCCCAGGCTGCCGGTTCATTGGTTATTCCCAACACCAATCCTCCAAATTACTCTTGCAACTTTTCTGCTTGGCAAAAGTGCAAAGACAACCCAGAGCTGTTAAAGTGTAACAGAATTTGTTAAAATGTAACGAGGACTGCCTTACGCAAAGACCATGGCAGTTCAGAAAGACAGAGGGAGTGTGGAGAACTGGAAAGGTTGGAATCCCACAATGTGTCCTGCTGTGCCCATCCCTTCTAGTGACCCTTACAATCCACTGTTCCTCAATTAGAAGGAGTTTTCAGCGCTAGAAGGAATCTTGTTGTCCTGGGGAAATATCACAACTGCCACACGTAGGGCGCAAATGCCGTGGTGTGGTGGTGGTAGAAGACGCAGGAGAGCAGAGCGAGGCAGAAAGTGCAGAGATCCCTTGGCCACTGGCACTAACTCTCCATCACCTGCTCTCTCCTTAACAAAAGCACAGAAGGTATGATCACCTGGACAGAAACCATAAGGGAGCAATAAAAGCAACTGGAGGTCTAGAAACACAGGGAAAGATTAGAAGAATAAGGGATATTTATCCTGTGGAGGAAAGACAAAGGGAAGCCTCATAATAGACTTCAGAACTTTCCAATGGAGAGGAGCAGAGCAGTGGAATTAAACTGCAGCAATTACACTCACTCAGTCTTTAGGATCTGCCCTGACAAGGCCCTGTGAGGAAGCTGGTGATACAATCTTGGGGTGAATCGATGACCTGTTCCACCTCTGACTAAATTTTTATGATTTTATAATTAATACACATTGCATTTGCATCCTAGAGCAGACAAAGCAATAAAGAGATTTATTAGATATGAAAGAGGATTACAGGGATTTGGTTAAGAATATTGCTGTAATCAGAGTCCCCTCTTAGCACACTGAAAGGATTCTGTGCAGAAATCAGAGGCCCATATACTTCTGCAAGCCATACTCCCAACACCATTCCTCTTCAGTCTTCAAGTCATTATTCAATTGATCTTCTAATTACCTTTATTATAATTTGTTTGAATTAATTTTGCTCAAATAAAAAATAATTACTCATCGTTACCAAAATCAGAAGGATTTTATAAATTGTACTTTTGTATATATTACATGTTGCCACCTATTTGAGCACCATTCTGGATTTAGGACTACTAAATAACATTAAGTTCTTTATCCAGCTCTCCTTGAGTCCTTCGGTGTGTTGCACTAACAAGTATACTCTGGGAAAATGCTTCTGGAATCACCTCCTGTCTTTTAAGACAGCATCAGAATGGTTACAGTAATTATTTTGTCAACCAAACCCATTTTACTGAACTATCTGTATGATCTGATTTGAAAGTAATGATAACAATAAAACAGAGGATCAGCACAGGAACTCTTTCAACAGTTTTTGACTCCTCAGTTAAATTCCTCTACGGAAATAGTAATTTTGCTGAGCTTTTCCACTTTTTACTGTCCTTTAGCAGATAGCTTGTCCTTTTACTGGTGCATTTGTGTACCTGAATCTCATTGTTTGTGTCATTTCAGCTGCCTGGGTGTGCTCATGCAGTGCTACAAGGAGAGGAAGCCTGGAAGCGGTGCCTGCTGCATCCCAAAGGACAGGCTGAAATGTCATTTAGTGCTGTGCTATTGCTTACACTCCAGTGCTAAATGACAATGAAAAATACAAGTTGTGATCATCTGATTCCAGATTTTCTGGTGGTAAAATGAATCCTGGAGTAACAGACATCCTCGTACACTGCAGGTTTATTCTGGATCCTATTAATATTTCCTATCCCCTGCTTCCAGACAGACACTCTTATTGCCTTGTGATTCAAAAGGTTAACCAGTTTACAGGGTTGTAGGGAGTCTGTACCAGGGAGAAGGGGGAGCTGATTTGGGGGCAATTGCTGTGATTCCTCCCTGTATTTCCAAACAGGTTCTCTTTTTCTAAACAACAAGAAAAATCAAAATAATAGTGTATAATTCTATAGCTCCCATCCTCAAATCTTTCAAAACCTGATTAAAATCTCTTTTTCTTTCTCAGCTTTTTCTCAGACCACCAATACCAGACTTCTGTGGGTGTGCCCTATCCCATAATTATTTATTTATCTAAGTGATATTTCTGCCTCCTTTTGCAAAGACAATCAAAAAGAACAAAGCAATACCCAACAAATTCCTCTCTGTGTGTGTGTGTGTGTGTATATATATATATATATATGCTTTCTTTTGGATGAAACCAGCTGGTGCTCCAGCTGCTTTTTTTCCATGAAAGTGTTTAGTAACTTCTTAATCTTAAATGAAGAATCCTATACATAACAATATACTCATCCTTGATGAATGTCCTGATAAATCCTGATGTTTTACTGCAATATAGGAATTCAGGCCAAGTGGAAAAGAGTATCATAAAGCAATCCCTTTATTTTTCATCTGAATTTTGCAGAGGTTTCAAATATGTTTAAATTAGCTTTGTAGACTGTACTTCCCCTGGCCTTTGTCTTCTCTTCTGTTTATTTATGCTATTTCAGCCCCTCCAGCAATATTAAATAAATAATAATTTCCTTTCTGTTAAAAACTGCCACTGTATAATGTTTGTTCCAATGCATATTTCCTATCATTTTAGCTGAAAATCACCATCACCACCAGCCTGAGGAAAGTTAATTCAATAAGTTTTTAGTGCAGGCTAGTGCTTAAGAATTTAACTCACAGAAATTAGGAAAATGAAAGCAAACACATCTACAGTTTGGCTATGTTTGTACACAATCCTGCATGAAGTGAAAGTCAGAGAATTTGTTTCTATCACATGTTGCATATCAAAAGACACTTGATGTACTAGCAGTTTTAGTAAGCATATGATAGAAGGAGCCAACAGAAGTGTATTTCCCATTGATACTGAGTCCGTAAGCCTGATTCAGTTTCAGGCTGATTTCCAGTTTGCAAACTCAGTGGCCATCCGGTGCTAGTGGAAGAAAGGCTAACTGCATCCTTTTCCAAGAGAAAACTCCTCAGAGAGGACAAACATCTCAGGTTTTTTGAGATCTAAAAAATTAATGTGTCCTGCCCATTCAAAAGACAGAAGATGTTTTTAGTATTCACTGAGCAGAATTCTTCTTTTCTTTTCTCTTCTCAGAAAGAGAAAATAAAAGCTCATTGAGAGATTTTATCCTAGAATGACTGTGGCATGCAATGTCTTGGCTAGCTGTGACAAGAGCAGCTTACAAGATAAGCTTCCAGCCAGATATTTAGTCTTACTCTGGTACTTCTACTATGCCACTCATGCAGGCATCCCTCTGTCACCGCAGTTTTACTGCTGCCTCCCCACAGTCATACCAGCAAGTTCATGTTCTTCCTTTGAAACAACACACTTTGCTGTATGTACTTGTCTCATCTGAACAGTTTAAAATCATCCTGGGACCCCCTTAACAAGACAGACCCTAAAACATCATCTTTATTTAAAGCTTTGTTGGCAAGTTCCTTGTGAGACATACAGTAAGCTCACTCAAATGAAAAACAGGTCACCCCACTGAATCATTGCATACCTCCCGTTCCTGTGCTTCAGGTGCAAGTACTGGGTTTTGCCACTCCATTACATTTTAGCTATTTGTCTTTAATAAAGGGAGTCCAAAACATCACCAAATCTAAGTTTTCCACTTGTTCTGTTGTGAAGTTTTATAAAATCTTGGCATGAATGAAAACTTTATTATAAAATGAGGTCAATGAAGGACTGCTATACGAGGTCACTGAAGAGCTCATAGAGCACGTGTTACACAATGCCAGCTAGTCAAAGTGAGCTACCAGTAGCAAACCATGACAATGGCAACAGAAGTCATAACGATGCGTAGCTGCCTCACAGTTGTTTGCAGTTTTCCACAAACCCCGGCACTTGCCACACAAATAGAAAGTCAGAACCTGCTAACAATAACGTATGAAAACAACACACTGTTTTGCAACAAACAGGCATTATGTTAATGCACAAAGCCTAAACACCCTTTAGGACTAGATAATTATCCCCCTTGTACTTCTGGAAAGGCAGAATTGCACAAAGGAGAACTGCACTAGCTCAGACATGTGGTCAAATAGTGGCCCAACTGAGACCTCAGTGCTTGTGGGTACATTTTATTGCTGCTGTAAAATAATGATAATTTGTGCTAGCTAGAGACAGAACTTTTCTTCTGCAAACCACTATAACGCTGCTTTAATTCTCTTTTCCAGAGTTTTCCAGACAGTGCTTGCAGAGCTGAGCTAGCATCACGCAGCACCAGGGAAAAACAGAGCGTTAAAACACATAATGGACACAGGCTGTCACAGGGAACTCAGAATGAGGACAGAGAGAGGTCAAGCACCAGCAAGAGGTCATTTTATGTAAACAGAAGTGGAGAGCACTAAATTTAGTCAGCTGATTATTTATCTCATATTACATTTTGTTTGAACATTTGGCTGTGGAATACAAAAATGCTAATGCGACTCCGTGGACATTCTTGAAAGCATAATAAATTTGAAGAGTAGATGGATAATCTCATCGAAATAAATACTTTGGACCATGCTGCAAATAGCACTCAGGACAATACCACTTAGACATTAGAGATATTACAATAATTGGTTTCATGTAAAACAGATAGCTAAAGACATTGGATTAGTTCCCAGGAGTGTGCTAGAATACATCATTGAAGATGGGTTCTTTAATTGAATGCATATAGGAATAGATATAACAGCTTGAGCCATACACAGTGTGTCACAAACCTTAACAATTATGGCTACATTTCATTTTGCACACCATCCCATTCCCATAAAATAGCTTGTTTCAAATTTAAAGGTACAGAATCCAATATATTTGCTTAAGAGGAGTTTTATATTCTTTGAGGAAGGAGACGCATCCTCCTGCTTTTTACTGAAAAGAACCAAGTACAGTCCTGGAGTAATATAAATAATAAATCTCTCTCTTACACATTTATAAAGACTCCATCAGTATGATACATATTTAACATACAAGCACTCTATATTTCATTATATATGTATGTGAAAATTAACTCCACTTTCTAGGTTTCCATAAATTTTCCTGTATAACTGGTTTGGAAATATGGGCTATGTATTTTTATTTTCCGATTTTTAGTTTTATTTTCCTTTTTTTGTTTGTTTGTGTTTTCCTTTTTGTTTAGGACATTTATAGAACCTGAAAAACTGTTTGCAGCTATGTTTATCCTTTTCCTACATCTTAATTTTTTTAAAAGGAGCTGCCAATATCCAGACTGTTTTTTGTTTAAGTGCAGGAAATGAAGAATTTTCATTGGTAGAGCGTACCTACACTGTTCTGATTTTGCAGCTGTACATGTGGAAAAGTAAAAACAGAGCAACTCAAGCCATAAGGACCACAGATCAATCTGGGCAAATAATCAGACACCCTGCATTAGAGAATTTCCTCAATTATTTTATTTTTTTTCAAAAAGATAAGTACCATAAAGCAAATCTCTACCTTCGGCCAAAACCAACTGTGCACTGTAATGGCTCTCTTATGAGTGTTATCACAAGACAATAGCTTTGGAAACAGAGTGTTGTGTTGTCTGTAAGTGTAAAGATAATGAAAATATGTGAATGGAAATCATGTGATTTCCTTGGAATGCTATATTAAACCTCTTGATTGACTCTCATAAATTGCTTTCCAATTACTGCACTAATTCTTTTCTCTGGTTAGAGATGAAACAATGTAGTAGTATTTACACAACAAGTTTTCTAACGCTTAAATAAATGCATCAGGAAAAAGTCTGAGCTGCCTTCAAAATAGCATATGTGCTTTGAAGCATATACTGGAATTCTTTATAAGTTTTTGCAGAATCTGTTATTCTCCTACAGGACAAAATCAGATTGTAAAACCATAAATATCAAATTAAATTGCTTGCAGTTTACACCAGAGTAGCCTCATTTCAGAGGCATTCAGAAACCACAGGAGGCAATGGATTGCATCAGCTCTCAACCCTGTGAAGACACTTTCCACAACTCGCCATTCATGCACACAGCAATTGTGAAGCAAATCCTCATTTCAGCTTACTTTGACCCACATGGACAGTCTAGTTCTGAGAAGCCAGATTTCCTTCGTGAACTGCTACTTGGGATGCTAATGCAGAGGAATTAAGGGGCTGGCTGAAGGCTCCTTGCATGCACCACCGTAAGCAACTGCGCTGCATCCAAACAGTGCTGCATTTGAATTCTTATTGGGAAGTCAGTTATTGGTGTTTATTTTTTTTATTTCCCTCACACAGCATTGTAAATGTTTATGTTAGCACAAATGAAGGATTTTAAAAATTATTTTTAATCATCTACTACACACCAAGCAACACGCTGGCATGTGATTTGTTTCACTTCATTGATAATATGCTCTTTTTGTGCCGAGGCACGAAAAGTTAATTACTTGCAGCACAGGGTATTTATTACATCTCCTTGGGTTCTAAGAGTTAGTATTTTCTGGACGGACTATCTAAACCAATTTTTGAGGTAGTAATATTTTTTCGTTGTCGTTACTTTAATGCGCATCACGATTATGTACATTTTT
This sequence comes from Mohoua ochrocephala, assembly GCA_013398855.1. Lineage (NCBI taxonomy): Eukaryota > Metazoa > Chordata > Aves > Passeriformes > Acanthizidae > Mohoua > Mohoua ochrocephala. Next base: position 151,608 of record VZTA01018361.1, read on the forward strand.
CATCCTATCTGGACTCTAACAATGGATTGTTTTCTCTTTTTCTGTTGGGTGCTGATGACACATTCTTTTAGCCACTGAGAACTGTGTACTCATTACTATTTTTCATTATCTTTTAGATGTTAGATAGTGACACCAAAAGAAAGACTGTCAGATACCTTATGAGAGTGAGTGTAACTCAGTTCAAACACAAATAGAGCTGATGTAAAAGGGCTGAGCTTTGTGGCATCCACAAGTCTGTACATTTCTACTGAAGTTCGTCACTGTCTGCCACTAATCCTACAAAGCTCAGTAGGGATCAGCTGCTGATAACACCAATGAAAGGGGGTCTTTGTTACAACACTCTGGGTTTTTGTACATATTGAAGACCTTGTGAGCCTCATTCAGATTGTCTGTTACTTAGCAAACATTAACAGTGTATATAATGCAGTGCTCCAGACAAATCTGTATTTTCTCAGGGTTTTTTGTGTTATTTCCATTTATCACAAATGCTTCATATACAATTCATGCTTATGACTTAATTCTCTATTGACAATAAATGCCTCATAAATAAGCATTTTATTTTTTTGGTCTTCTCTTTAGTGGCAAAATAATGATTGCACTGATAAAGTTCAAAGCTAGAATGTTTTGCCTGTGGTGGATTTATTATTACTATTATAAATGTCTTCAAAGAGTTAAAGTTGGTTAGTTAGTTATCCCAATTCTCCCTGTTTAATGAAATTATTTTGTTTCCTTAAACTGTGTTTAATAAGTAATAAGGAAGACTGGAAAATTAATACACATCTTGCTGTATTGGTTTAGGTTTAGTTCATTCTGTTTTCTCTCGGAAGTCTACAAGCCTCCAGGTGCTAGCTAATCTATTCATTTTTGACATGCACATCTTTCTAGTGCCTAAGCGCCAGTGCTGTTCTTGAAACAGCCTCAGAGATTATTTAAATCCACATGCTTTGCTGTTTCACCTGTTCACCATTTCCCACATGCTTTTATTATGTACTTCAAAACACTGTAATTGTACTCTAAGAAACTCCATTGTCCTATTAGGTCTAACTTAACACTGGACCACATTATCCATGAATAGTCCCTACATCCATTGTCCTGCAACCGCAGGAACACTGCTAGGCCTCCCCTTGAATTCTGAAAGTGCCTGGCAGCAATTCCAACTCAGGACTGCGTGTTAAAATGGATAGCTACTAGTGTTGGAGGGTAATGACTCAGTAATAGGTTGTGCATATGCAGGTAAGATGTGAGCAAAGTTAAGACTGTGGTGCTATAATAAGTGCAATGAGAGCAGACTGCACAGTTATTTTTAGATGACAGCACAGGAAATAAAATGATGTGCTTAAAACCCACAAAATGCGAAATTCAAACCTACAAAGTGTGGGGTCACTGTGACGGAAGCAGCCATAATTAGCAAAGTGAGGCACCGAGGCTGGTGAAAAGGCTGGAAGGCATGTCCTGTACAGAGTGGCTGAGGACACTGGCTTTGTCTTGTTTGGAGCAAAGGCAGCTGAGGGGTGAATCTATTGCTCTTTAAAGCTTCCTGAGGAGGGGACATGGAGAGAGAGGGAAGTGCTGAGCTCTTCTCCCTGGGATCCAGTGACAGGACATATGGGAATGGTTCAAAGCTGCACCAGAGGAAATTCAGACAAGACATCATGAAGCATTTCTTCACTGTGAGGGTGGTCAAACACTGGAACAGGCTTCCTTGAGAGACAATCAATGCCTCGAGCCTGTTTAAGAGGCATTTGGACACCACCCTTAACAACGTTTAAGTGGCAGTCGGGCAGTCGGAGCAATGGGCACCGTGGGTCCCTTCCAGCTGAAACACTCTATTCCAGTCTATTCATACAGTCACGGTGCCGTGCTATACAAACCATGTCTTCTCAGCATAACTTCTCCGCTGGATCCTTCTGCCTGAGCCTCCTTAGGCAGGGCCCAAGCTGAACAGACTTTGTAGGGTCTTTCCCTACCACTCAGAGCAGCTATAAGCAGCTCCCTCAGGAGGATGCAGGCCTTTTGTAGGCCTGAAATGCCAAACAGCTAAGTACAAGTGCCAGTAGCTAAGAACACCTCTGGACTATGATCTTGTTCAGGCAAAATTCAAGAGCAGAACCACCACTCTGAAGAGAGTTCCTTTCTGTACTGCCTAGGACCTGCCGTGTCCCCTACCACCAAGAAGTTGTCCCACCAAGTAAACTAACTTCCTACCATTTTCCATAGATTCCAGATCATCAGATGCAGGCAAGCAAAAAATGTAGCAAAGGATATGCCCTGAAAGACATCCAAGGCAGCTAGTTCACATAATCATAGAATAGTTTGGTCTGGAAAAGACCTTAAAGATCATCCAGTTCCAATGTCTCTGACAAGGGCAGGAACACCTTCCACTAGAGCAGGTTGCTTAAAGTTCATCACTGCCAGATATTCCCATTCAAGGCAGGTGATCTTGCATATGTTTGAAAAAGTGAGGACTTTACCATACAAGGATAGAAGATGCCAGGCTAGCAGACTTATGTTTGTTTCTAAATGTATTCTCCACTTTAAAGGTCATCATATTTTATTTAGCAGACATTAATGAAGTGCTTGATCTCATATGCTACACTCTTGATTGCAAGCCTGACTCTGGGAAACAAAATAGAGTTACTCTCTTTTGTTTAAATTCTACCTTGTTTTGAGCCATGCCTCATTACAATGGGGAAACTTTGAACTTCTATGCTTGTTTTCCATGTTAAAGCCAGGTGAACTTCAGTCTTAGTTCTCTTTTTTAAACAGCCTTTGTCTACTGCATTTAATTTCTTAGGGTTTTATAGTATTCTAAGTAGTTTTTTGAAGATAGACCAATTTCAAGTTTCTGAATTCCAGTGGGGCAATGGAGCACTGCTGTCTTCTGAACTGAGTTTCAGGAGTCTGTCCTTGACAGCAAATTTGTGAGAGGAATACAAGTGCTTTGTGTTTGACAACAATACAGGCTTTTTTTTCTTTCTAAAATTTCTTGAATACGAGAACATTCTTCTTGTCTTTTCATTTTGTGCCCATGGGAACGAATGTCTCTTCATTCCTAAACACCGTCCAGCTGTCTTCCATGTAAGTGCTGTCACCTGTAACTTTGCTGATTCTGGGACTAAATGGTAACTCTTTAATTTCTCAGAGGAGAAATCACCTTATCTCAAGTAATACATCAGGGATCTGACACAACAGAGCAGTGTATTGAATATGGTCTGGTGAGTGCAAAAGTGGCCCACAGACTGTTGACCTTTCCTATTTTCATTGGTGATCTGGAGCAGTAGGATCAGAATAAGATCAAAAAGCCATGTCTACGTAAGGGCAGTCTACCTCCATTGTGTAGTCTTTAGACACAGCTGAGCTGCTGACAGGAAAGTTGTGGTTCAGCATGACCTGAGGCTTGAGAAGTGAGCCTTCAGGATGTGCTTGTTCTCGCGAACATCGCGGCTGCAGTGGTATTTACAACTGCCTGGGTACTAGAAAGACTGAGTTTCCCTCTGCTGATGTTACTCTCCTCCCCTTGTGTCAGCAGGCTGGTTTACGGCCCAGTGCAGAGACTGAATGGTTGTGGTGGTTAGGGATGGTGACACAGGGTGAGGGAGCAGCCCAGCCAGGGGAAACACAACCTCCATAGATGAATGTTAGAAGAATCTTTCTGGGACTGTAGCAAGGTAACTCCAGCAGTTGGTATCCCTGAGGGCTTCCCATCTGACGTGCGTTCCTGAGACAGCCCAGGGGCCTGCGGCTCTCGAGGGCATCCTGGAAGAGCAGCACAGGCACATCCAGCCTGACCCACTGAAGTGAGCCTGGATTCTGAAATCCTGAAACATTCTTGTATAACACACAGCAGTGCACACATTCATCCAGGGCATACCTTACAAATATTGTGACCCTAAGATATTAACACTGAATTTAAATTAAAACATATGGTGCAGCTCTGCCAAATCTCAGTAAGTAAAATTCTGACTACACTGAAAGATGTTCCAGACTCAGTCCTGTCCAGTTTCACCCTTCGAGTAGCATGATCCCCCACTGCTGGTTTAAGTAATATCTTTTGGGAGTTTTGAAACAGAAAAAATGCCAACACTCCTCTCCACATTTTCCTTCTTGCTTTTATCTACATACTACTATTTCAGTTACAGGTGATGTTGTTACTATTAATGCTAGGCAAAATAAATCTTTTAAAATTCTCCACCAAAGTCTGAGAGCAATGCAAAGGTACGTGATAACACAGTAAGAGCAGGAAAAGCATACAATCACATGTGCCTGAAACAGAGATTCTTAAGTAGGCACTTCCAAATGCAAAAGGACATGAAAAAATATACTTCTCTCAACTAACTTTTTTAATTTGCAGAATTTGCTCTTATTTGTAGAAATAAACCTCTGGAAATAGACCTATGAGACCAAATATATTTTCAAATAGGAATTATTTTCAAGTTAATTCTAAAACAGCAGACATGCTATTCTAAAGCTGCTACATGTGTAATTGGTATCATTAAACATGAGTTAAACCTCCAAAACCATAGGAGAGACTTAAAAATAACCAGATATATGCTCTTTTTGGGGGTTAATACATTTAGAAATCACAAGAAGCCTTTCTCCAAAACTGTGGCAACAAATTTGCAAAAGTGGAAGCTGTTTTGAAAGTGTTTCTCTGAACAATCAACACCAGGGACTGATACTTCATGAAAAAAATATAAGAATGGGGATGAAATGACAGAATCCACTAATAAGGCTCACCACGAGTGTTTTACTTATCTGCTGTGAAATTATATGTACTACAGAAATTTCCTGAGGTTAACATCTACCTGCCTGAAAATTGTCACCCAGTAATTAGCGGCTGCCAGACTTCATTTATTTGCATGCTTATTTTTAAAGTTCAAAGATAAGTGATGACGCTAATGAGATTTTCTATGAACCATCTTCTTGTTGTGCTCCCTCAAAACACCCTTAACAGAATTAGCAAATACACCTCAGAATCCTTGTAAGTACTGAGTACACACAAAGAAGGCCAAGAAAAAAATATTTCCTCAAACTATCTGAAGCTACCAAAGAAAGAAATTCTGTGAAAAATCATTGATATCAGTTAGAGCAAACAGAAACAATCTGTCATGGAGCTGCTCAGTGGAGGTCAATAATGACATGACTGCTGGGGGTTAAAAAAAACCCAACCTTACATGTTTTGAGTCCTATCCCAGGCAGCTGCTTGAGGGATCATCACATTCTAACCAGATCATCATGTTCTTTCCCAGCTATTCTCACAAGTCCTTCAGCATGTCCTCTCATTAAACAGACGTTAATTTTGCCTCTGATCCATGACATTTACCTCCAACTCTGACGTGGTAGAATGCAAGGACACTAAGTCTTTTGTGCTTTCTCTCATGCTCATCCTTATTCTTGCAACAATTCCCCCTTAAACACACTGATCTATCTCATAATCCTTCTTGAAAACGCTACTTGAAATATCTAAAGAAACATTTGGGCAGCAGTGTGTGAAGATCATAGACTGTAATACAGACCAATAATGGTCCAGTATTTCCTTATATTCACTCATTTGCCTTTCATTAGCTAATTTTAGACACCAAGATCTCCAGAGGCTGCCTTATTGTTCTGTGTTTCTATAGCACCTGGTCCTCGGTTTGAGTTCTTACTTACTAGCAATGATGCAAATAAAGATTTTGACATACAGGTAAGATTTCTCAAGGCTCAAAACCAACCAAACGAATAAACAAAAATACAAGAAAATCAGTTATTTTTAAATCTATCTTACTGTTTTGAAGATGACATGTTTTTAACAACGCTGACTGATGTAACCATTAATGCTGTTTTGAAGTCAGTGTTGGAAGAAATGTTTGTACAAATCAAGTATTCTGATTCATGGAGCTGTAGTCTGTGCATATCCAGATTACAAGCTTTTCAGCAGTGTGCAGATCTTGAATCTCTGGAAAATATTTTTGTTATTTATTTCTCTTTAGTAGAAGACCTCTAACTAGTGAGAGTGACTGGGTCAAAGAAGGCAGTGGCATTTTATCTAGTAAAGGAAGGAAGGAAGGAAGGAAGGAAGGAAGGAAGGAAGGAAGGAAGGAAGGAAGGAAGGAAGGAAGGAAGGAAGGAAGCAAGAATCCAAAACCAGAACAGGAGGAGCCATGGTGAGGAAGCAAGCAGGAAAAACCTAGAGACAAAATAGTAGAACCACATTCTGCAAGCAAGCTTTGTTCACAGCTATCTCATTATCAAGCCATTCCACTGCAGTACTTATTCACAGGTTCAAAGAATGGGGTGTTGAAATTAAATATTGCTCATAAATACCTAAAGGCCAGAGTGTATGGGTAGATGAGCCCAAGTATGATACTGGGACCAGAAAGTCTAATAATACTTTTGAATACAACAATGGAGGAGTAGAGAACCAGGAGAATAATTTATTGAGGTGTTAGAACTATAAAAATGATGGAAGGGCTGAGAAAACAGCCTTTCAGTGAGAGACACAGGGCGCACACACACTAATAAAAGTGTTACTGCAGAGTAATGAGGTGCCATGTGTCAGCTGACTCACAGTCACCACCTGGATACTCAGTCTCGGCTTGTGGCAAATACAAAGCAGTTCAAATTAACCCCGCCCTCTTTAGAAGAGGGGAGTCGTTCAGTTTGGTTTATCAAGAAACGAAGCTGGGAAATTATTTCATTCCTGTGTACAAGAATGCTGACGAGGAGAAAAGTACCAAATAGTTCCTTAACTACTGAAAAATTGTAATAATCATAGCTGTAGATGCAATTAGCTGATGTCCTAAAACACAACAGAAGCAGAGCATTCTCCAAACTGTTAAGTCTTGATATCAAGTCTAGATAACTTCTAGAAAGTTCACTAAGCACAATTATTTAGCTTCATAAAGAGAAGAGCTGAGGCAAATGCACAGTCTGTCAAGCAAAAAGGCCTTGCAGTTTCATTGGGATGGCAAATTTTTGGATCTATTTAAGTTAAAGATAGAAGAAGATCAGATACCACTGCAATCATCTAACCTAACCTGCTGTACAAAATAGAATCTGCAGAATTCAAAGACTCATTGCATGACAGTACTGTCTGTCCTGTTTTCAGCTGGGATAGAGTTAATTTCCTTCTTCACAGCTGGCACAGTTCTGTGTTTGGAATATTAGTATGAGAATAATGTTGATACCACACCAATCTAGTTGTTGCTAAGTAGTGCTTACTCTAAATCAAGGACTTTTCATTTTCCCATGCTGTGCCTGCAAGCAGGTGCACAAGAAACCAGGAGGGTGCATAACTGGGACAGCCGATCTGACCAGGCCAAAGGGATATTCTGGACCATTGAACGGTATGATCAGCAAATAAACTGGGGTTGGCTGGGGGAATCAACCACTGCTCGGCGATGGGACAGGTATCGGTCAGTGGTTGGTGAGCACTGTCCTGTGTATCACTTGTTTATCTTCAGTTTTAGTCCTTTCTCTCTCTCCTTCTCAATAAAATTACTAATATAATCATAATAATAACAATAATAATAATAATTTATTTTGTTTCCATTATTAAACTGTTCTTAGCTCAACCCACAAGTTTTTTCTTTATTTGTTATTCTCCTCCCCACTGGGCAGAGCAGCAGTGATGAGTGTCTGTGTGGTACTTTGTTGGTTTGTACTGGGCTGGAGTTAAACTATGACACCATCTCAGTTGTATATACTCCAATATCCAACTGAGGATGCAACCACTAGAGGCTGCATTATTATGTTGCAGATTTGGACTACATCTGATAGAAGAGCTGCTGCAGAAAGTTAAAATCTAGTAGTATTTGCCTTTCAGACCCCAAGTTTTTCATCCCCTTCGAAATATCAAAATAAATATGCCACATTGGAAGATATGGTAGGCAGTTTAAGAATGCTGGTGTTTATTAAGTTTGTGTAATAGTGTGATAAGGGCTGCTTTCAAGGCAGCACCATCAGCTGATGCAAAAATGAAGATGTAAGATCACACATTTTTAGCAAGAATAAATATTTATACTCAACTATACTTACTTGTTATGTGACGTACAAATACAGACAAGAAGTTTAATGCATTAGCAGCAGAACAATGTATACCTTTACACGCCGTACTAACTGATAGTGCACAAGTATTGACAAAGAGAGTGGCAAAGAAGTTAAAAACAAAACAACAGTGGTGACTTTTATCAGAGAAAAAAAGGAATGATTAGGATGGAAAAACTATGAAGAGTTAGAATAGAGAAAGAACACGCAGATAGTCCCTGTTCATTCATCTGATTAACTGCAACCAGTAAAATAAATACGGTTGACAAGCTTTATTATTTATGCTAAAGGATCTAGCAAGGATCGCAAAGGGCAGCAACATCTGGGCAGGCCTGCAGTTATTTATTTGGACGTTTTACAAATGGCAGCAAAAGAGTACCTGCTTACTCACATCTGAATTCCCTGAAGAGTTTTAAAACAGGGTAATGAAGAGTCACTTAAAGAAAGCTAATAACTGTATCACCAGAGGGGAGTGAAAGGGCCACAAGAGAGTTTCTGGGCCAAAATACAGACTTCCGAAGCTTTCTGCAGGAACCAGCTAGAAGTCCTAAGGGCTTTGAGGCCAAAAGAAACCACTGCCATGGATCACATCCCCGTATTCCCAATGCAAGCAGTACCATGCTCATTCAGTGACACCTTGCCGGTGTCCCTTCGGCTGCACCAGTCACAATGCCACGACTTGGGCTGAGTTTCACCCTTTTTGCCTCAAGTAATCCTTGTGGCTTTATACTGAAGAACAAAGCACCTCATCTGATAGATCTTCCTCCTCGAGTACAGAAGAAGCTCTCTAAGAATTAAGATTTAAACGTTACTTAGCCTAAAAGTATTTTTGCACGGACCTCTAGGGAACGACATTTCTCTTTAGCTCCCTCGAAACTAGACAACGAACTCGTAAAACAGATTAAACTGTTGAAACATGAATTATGAACTGTGAGGGAAGAGACTGCCCCTGCACCTGCGGGCAGTCCCGGAGGGGACAGTGAGGAGACCTGTCCTGTGGGCTTCAACCGGCTCCCCCTCGCACCGCGCCTCACCTTCCTCTGCCCTTGGGTTTTTGTTGTTAAACACTATCCGAACCACACGGCTGGATCTGTCCTGCCTGTCGCTGGGATTACCCAGCCGGCGCCTGCCACCTCCTCTCCCCTCGGGGCTCGGGAAGGACGGACGGAGGGAGGGAAAGAGGGAGGGGGCCGCCATCTTCTCAGGGCGGGCGCCGGTGGCGAGTCCGCGGCGGGCAGGTCCGCTCCGGGAGCTGCAGGGGGGTCGTGCGGCGGTGCCCCCACCCCGCCAGCGTGTGAGGGAGCGAGGGAGGAGGAGGAAAGCGAGAGGGAGAAAGCGAACGGGAGGGAGGGGTGTGGAGGCAGCTACCGCGACTGGGCGTGTGCCCGGCCCCCGGTGCTGCGTGACCGCGCGGGAGGAGCAGGAGGAGGAGTGTGGGTGCGGGGAATTTCCTTGTGTGGCGGCGGAGGAACAACACCGCTCCAGACGGCGGGGCTGCGAGGAGGGCGCTGCCGCCGCCGCCGGTTGCCGAGCGATGTGAGGGGGAGCCCCCCCTGCGCCCTCCCCTCCCTGCCCCTGGAGCCGCCTGCTTTCCCCCTCCCTCCCCTCGCTCATCCCCGCCCCGCCATGCCGGACCAGATCTCCGTGTCGGAATTCGTGTCCGAGACCAATGAGGATTACAAGTCACCCACCGCCTCCAACTTCACCACCCGGATGGCCCAGTGCAGGAACACGGTGGCGGCCATCGAGGAGGTGAGCCCGGGCGGGGGGCGCGGGGCGCGCAGCCCTCTCTGGCNCTGCAGAGACCAAGCCGCTCCCGGCGCTGGCTCCTGCCGCTCCCTCTCCCGCCCGGCCCCGAGCAGCGCCCTCGGCTGCCGCTCGGAGGAAATGGGGCTCGCCCGAGTGGAGAGGGGAAAGAAAAGGAGCGGGGGAAGGGCTGGGGGAGCGGCGCCCCGGCCCGCGGGGCTCACGCTGCGCCCGCCCCTCAGCGCACGGCAGGGCAGGGTCGCCCGCCGCCCTCAGCGGAGGGAGCCCGAGCCGTCGCTTCTCGCTCCTCCTGGCGCCCGAGGAGCCCCGATACGGGCGGTTCTGTCCGCTTTCCTCGTTCCTGGGGGGAAACTTGAACTCTGCAATCTCCCCCGTCAGCCCCTTCCTTCACACCAACACCTGAACCGCCTTGGCCTCGCCAGCTGCCATGTGGGGCTTCGGCTTTCCCTGTGTGACCTTTCCCTGAGTGTGTATCTGCCTGCCTCCGGGCACAGGTGGGATTTAATCCGCTTTCCAGTTCCCGCATACAGAAATTTAAACGCACTCCCCCCGGGCATGCGGTTTAAGGCAGCTTTCCCCGGGGATCCGCTCCCCCAGGGCCGTGCCCGCCCTTCGGTGTGCGGGATCCCGAGCCCCCTCTTCCCTGCCTCCTCCGGGACAGCCGGGCTGCGCTAGCCTGGCGTGAGCCGCTTTTGTCTCGCTAAGAGCCGGGTGTTTCTCTGTCTTTAAAGATACTCGGAACGTGCCGTTGAACCTGATGGTGAGAGCTCACCCTCCCTCCCACGGGGGATGTCTGCCAGCAGTCGGGAGAGGGAGGCTCTCTTCTCTCCTGTTTCAAATCAGAGGGAAATCTGGGACAGGTCTGAACACAGTGAGAGCTCATTCCACATCCCAGTCATACATGCACAATGAAATGAGAAGCGTCTGTGTATCTTGACTCCTCTAGCAGCTTCTCTGAAGTAACTTGTAGGAGAGGGGAATCTTACTTGTGCTGCAGATTAATTTGCTCCATCTACCTGTTACATCAGTTCTTACAGTGTGTGTTTAGTTGATTTGTTTTGCAGTAAGCATATATTTTTAAAAGAGCCTCTTCAGCAAAAAGAATCTTGTCAGTAGTTGATATCCCTTCTTACAAAAGAACTGCCACTAGCAATGGATTATTAACGTGTCTTAAGTGAACAAAACCCAGGTTAGGTGTTTAAACACCCTTTTCAGGATTTTCCTGTTTTGCCAGTTCCCAAAACCACTAAAGCAAGGAGTTGAATTCAAAATAATCTTGTTCCTGAGGTAATTTTCTGCCATGCAAGCTTGCACTTAAATGCCTGGATTTAATTATGCTTTATTAACCCGATAGTCTTAAGATCAACAATTCTGTAACAAAGACAACCTCTTCTTGATTATTTATACTAATGAATCATTTTAATTGCAAGGTAGAACTGCTTAAAAATTGATTAATACAAGATCGAAGTTGATATAAGCGTTTGGGTCAAAAGCAGTTTTAGATTTAGAGATTTTTATTAGAGTTTTAAAAAAATTGCTTTTTCTCCAAGTCAAATTTAGTGGATTGGAGTTTGATTTTTAATGGAACTCCATCGGAACGTTAAATCTTTTTTTTTTTCTGTCTATTTCTGGTATTAGAGGCTGTCTGCTAGCTTAGTACAAAATTATCCTTAGTAATAATGATGATAAAGAATGGGCCTAGTAAAGTTTGCAAGGCAGGAGGTGAAAAATTGCAGACTGGCAGTAGTTGTTAATAGTATTGATCTATCTGGCACTTCTGGCAAAATATCAGCAGTTCCTGCCTGTTTGTGCTGCTGTCTGAAAGCATGAGTGGAAATGACTACAGAATCTTTTTCCCTGTGATTTGTCAAGAACAACAAACATATTTTCATGGTTTCAAAATGGTGAAATTTTTTTTCAGGCTTAGACTTCTTTGGTTTGGAAATACTCAGGTCCTTTAGCATGACGTGCCTGGTTTTTCAGGTTAAATGTGATTCTTGGATGAAAAGCTGTCTATAAATTGTGTAATAGAGAAGTCAGGGCTCAGCACCTTTTTTCTCAAAGGCTGAGCAAGAAGTAGTTCATCAGCTTGTTATGAACTAAAGCTTATTAAAGAGCGCATCTAAAAATGTACAGGGAATACAAAGAGCCTGTGCATTTCCAGTGGCACTGGTACTGTGAAGCATTGGTTTCCAGAGCACACTGCTCTGTTGCAGCAGGCAGCGTAGTTCTGGGAGCTAGGGAGTCTGGCTGCGTATGATTGAGGGAATGTGTTACTTTAAAGCAGTTAATAGGTAAGTTGAAACTGGCTGACTGCTGACTTTGTGTATGCACTGATTTGAACAAGTGACTGTAAGAGCTGGTTTATTAACTGAAGACACATTTTTGCTTCCCGGGATATTGTATACATTTATTAAATCAACAAATTAAGTGGTTAATACTGATACTTAGAGGAAGTCTCTTTACTGCTATTCCCAGAAAATCTGGTTCTGGAATGGAGAATACAACTGCCTGCATGAAGCCAGCTCTAGCCTCCCAAGCCTGGCGCTCCTTTGGGAGCTGGGGAGGCAGTGCAGAAGCACAGGAGAGGGAGGCTACTGTGACTTGTCAGCCTGAGCTCAACTCTCCGCAAACAGATATTTTTTCACATCCCATTGGGATGCCTTTTGCACTTAACTTTGCTGGCTACTAGTTTTGTAATTCTTAGTTAATTAGCAGGTATCTAATAGTGTCTTAAAAGTTTAGTTAATGAAACTTTCCGTGGTGGAGTGGAAGAGGCTTGTTAAGTGAGGAAATCAATAATATGTTTTATGTGATTATATACACTGATTACAGAGCATGGATCATGGCTTTTGAGATCACCGGAAACGCCTGCATTGCAGTTTGGGAACTGGTGCCTGTTCAAACACTTGCAGAGAGAGAATCTGATTCTTTGCTGAATCTGTTTCTTTGCTCTCAGTAGTGGAAAAGGGATTAGGAGAAGCATGCTTGTGGAACACAAAGTGATTTCAAAGGAAAAGGAATCATATAATTTCTGCATTGTTCTTAGATTAGGATGTTGCTTAGCAAAATGTTGGGAATCTTTAGCTTCTGACACAAAATTGCTAGTGAGCCATATGTTACAGGCCCTTACAGGTTACTGTTTAATCTTTATATGTGTGATAGTGACTAAGATTAAACAAATTTTAGTTGATAGAGTGCAGAGCATGGTCACATGATTGGGGGAGGGGTTGCTTGAAATCAGTAATCTGGTCTGACAACTGCAGCCTTTTTAATTGTCTGTTTCTATTAAAGGTCACAGGATCTAAAAATTTGTGGTGACCATTCTTAAGCTATGAATGCTTAAAAATCTGGTTTTAGTACTGCTGTTTCTTAGAGCACACCCTTCTCTCTTTTACATGCTGTAAGTTAAATAAAATAGTCCCTAAATTGTAATGAAACCTGCAAAGTGATCCTAGTAACTGTGAAAATTTTAGAGATTTTTAGAAATTAGCTTAAAGAGTAATTTAATGACTAGAATCTAATTGTACCACTTTTTTTTGAAGCATGGGTTAAGGTTTACAATAAAGAGTGGAAGTGAAGCCCGTATTTCTGTTCTGACTGTTTATTGGGGTCCACTGCTGGACCAAGTAAGTAGGATAGGGAGCTGTTTTGCAGGCTGATCTGCTGATATGAGAGTAGCAGACAGTCCCTGTGCTGAAGACATTTCCATCTAAGTCAGGACTTGAGGTACAAAGTTTACCCACCTGCTTAAACTTCACTGCGTGCACAGATTTCCCTGTGAAGAGAGGAGAGTGAAAACACTGAGAGGAGTTTAATAGGTTACTGGAGCACCTCGACAGCATAGTGGCATTTGCCACCGGAATAAATGTGTTCTAAAAAGCAGGCAGGACAAACATGTGGTGGAAATATGTAAAGTGTACCACCAAAAGAAACAATATGGTGGTACCAAAGATGGTTTTAGTTCTCTGGATAGAAATAGATTTCAATTGTTTACAGCCTATTTAGAAACCACTCTCAAGGAATTTTTGTAAAAGCTGAGAAGTTAATGTTAAAGGCATAACTTGTAATTTCAGGTGTCTACTTGCCTTTGTTTTGTAGGTTCCATCCCATGATTATTAGACCTCAATAATTCTGTTATTTAGCACTTTAAAAGATTTTTTTAAAATTACCACTCCTACAAATGCAGCATGTCATTTCAGTATCAAATCCTTTTCTTCCTCACTGTCATTTATAATGCAAGTATTTTCTGTCAGAAATGGCAACATCTTCTTGCCACCTAAGGCAATCCAGGGTTTTCAGCTGGCTTGGAGAGGTGTAAGGGATTGATGCTTATTGAATTTGATTCCCTCTTGTATGGTACAGTTCTGTAATTTTCTCTTCTACATTTTGGTTCTGCAAAACTAACAAGGGGGACATGTAGTAACAGCTTGGTAGGGTGGGGGAATGTGAGTCTGGGTACATGGATACACCTGGATGTTTACTTTTTGCTCGCTACATTTATAGGACTGGATTCTGTTTTCCTAAAGTCTATGTTTGTGCCTTGAGTTTAAAAGTTACATGAAGAGGGTATTTCTGTATAGTTTGAGCAGCAGTAGGAAATGCCGTATACTGTAGTGCATTTTGAGACATTGACTACTATTTCTTGTATATGTCTTTTTAATAAAATATATCTTTATGCCCACTATAGCGTGCTTTTGTAGCAGAACATATTTGCACACTTTTCTTACCTCATTACTAAATACACTTCCATAAATACATATTGTTTAAAACTTTTTTTGTGTTCCACTTCTGCTTCCTTTCTGGAATCATGATTCTCTGTCATCAGCATCCAAAGAGGTTTCTGGAAAAGTCATTATAACACAAAAGGCATGATGATTTCAAAAGGAGTGTGGGAATTGTTTTCTTTTTGAGAGGAATACGGAGGATGAAAGTTGCAGGAATACAGGAGCTAAACTGTCCATCTTCAGCTGGAGCTTTGTGCATATTTTCAAATAGACAGTTTAAACCTTAAACCTTTAAAGTCAATGTGCAGTCAGTTAAAACAATGTCAAACCATATAAATAGATTTCTGTGCACCTTACCTTGGTGCATTTGGTGATGAATCTGCTTTACATTACCAAATGCCCCCGTTCTTTCTAGGAGGATGACTGAAAAATATATATCTTTCTGAAGTATTTTACTGATTGTGGGGTTTGTGTTTTGATTTTTCCATAATGTTGCTGTGTTTTTCAGAACCGTCTTATCTGAGTCTAGTGTACTTCGTGTTGATGCTAGAAGAGAGTAATGTAGAAAGTGGCTACTTCTGCTTAGGTTTAACCCACCTTCACTTCCTCTTCTTATCTTCATGTTGTTCTCTGTATTCCATAATATACAGCAATGTTAGGTAAAGGTGAAGCCTTTATTCTGAAAGGTGTTGCAAAGTCACAGGACAAAAGCCTAATCCCTGCTCCAAAGTTCTTACAGGCCACATGTCAAAGTGGGTATGGCTGATGAGTACAGGTGTGGAAATGCAAGAATACTTGGTGCACCTGTCTAGTGTAGTGTGTTAGTAGCTGAACCACTGTGAACTGCTTTCTTTTTATTCGTATGCATTGGAGTAGTGGTTATTAAACACATAGTTCAACTCTTAAATCTATTTTTTTTAATAATTTCTGCCTTCTATGTGTGCGAGTATGCGTATGTATTACATCCAGCCATTCCCTGTGTGAACTCCAGCACTGCACCTTCTGAGCCTCACTCCTGACAGCCCACACGATCTGTCTGCCCCAGTTTCCCAGAAACAACCTTTCCACTTAAAGATCCACAAAGCTCAAGTCTAGCCTTGTTTAGGTTAACTCTTCCCTCTCTTGTCTTGGGTATCAAGCTTCTCTATGCTTTCTAAATGTTTACAGTCTCCTTATCTTTCTTAATTTCTTGAAACTCCTTTGTTACAGCAATTATTGGTGCTTTGGTCCTACGTCTGTGGAGGTCCCTGCCTTGGCCCAGCCCTGTCCAAGGTACTGGAGCTATGGCTGGAGCTCAGGTGGGCTTCATGCTAAGATGAAATGTCTCTCATGGATGGGCCAGTGGCAAGAGCCTTCACTTGTTCTCAGTCCTTGCTGTCTCCAAATAAATCTTATATTCTTCATGAAGTTGCTAGAGAGGGAAGAAGCCTTGTTATAGTCAGGCATCTGTCACGGCAAGCCAAGATGCTGACTTTTATACGAGGAAACAGAAGCGGGAGAGGCTAATGTGAGAATCGCTGATTTAAAGGCAGGAGTCAAGTAGATGTTGTGGAAACAAATGAAGTGTTTGTTGAATAGCAGGGGCTGAATTAATTGTGTACTAAAAGCAAAACAAAGACATTAAAAGCAAAACATATATATATATGTATATATACATAGATATATTTAGGGAAGAAGTCATTAAACTGAGAGCTGGTGAGGTTGATAGAACTGAAAAGAGTTTATGTCCTAAAGCCTGAAAAATGTTAATTAAATATCCCAGGAAGGGGCAAAATTATGGGAAAATCTACAGACTCGAAACACCTCAGGAAGAATGTCACAAATGGTCTGAACCTGTCAGACATGAGAAGAAAAGGCCAAGTATTCAGAGGAAAGTTTTGTATTAAAGAATATGTGTAAAGATAAAAAATGAATTTGCAAAAGTCAAGTTTCTTTAGGAATGACAGGAGGCAGTAGGGAAAACAAACTCTTAAGCACATAGAGTGCAAGGAGGAAAAGAAGAGATAATATGCAGTTAGAATGTAGTAGTATTAAAGATAATGTAGGTATTGCCAAATCTAAACAAATGCTGTGCTGCAGTTTTTGAGCTCAAAGTGTGGGAGAAGATAGAATGGATAGCAGGAATAGAGATGCAAGTAAGCAAGGCAATAAACAAAATTGTGAGCTTAAAGCACTCAGTTTGTTGGGGCTGGTTAACTTATTCCCAGGATTCTGAAAGAGCTAAGATGGTAACTAGCAAATATTTCTGACAAATCCTCTGAAGGCTAGAATGATATCTGATGTAGCACAGAGGGTTAAAAAGGCAGGGATGGAAAGAAGAGGAGAAATATTTCCATCTAAAAAAAATTGGTGCAATGAATGCAGAAATGCAGACCATGACTGTTAAATTGAGGAGAGGTGTTCTTACTTAAAGATTGCAAGTATTCCTGGATGAGTGGCAAGCAAGTAACCAGTTCCCCTCCTGCTTCCAGAAATGCTTGAAAAACACTGTAAACATGCATTTACAGCAATTACCACTGCTATGCAAGATGACAGTACTTTCACATTTGTAGCATAGTCAAATGTGCAAGAGGTTCACATTAGGAGAAATTCCGTGTCTCGTTGTTTACTCTTTTATCAGTGCTGGAAGTTGCTTATGGGAAAGCAGAATTACTGAGAATCATACTTGTAAAGCTGTACAAGGTGGTTACACCCAGGTTTCATACAGCATTCAAATCTCTCCTTTGGTCCATTTTAACTGAGACAGATTTTTTTTTTTTCTTTAACCCAGCTGGAAAATGTAGTTCTAGTTATGAGACAA
>VZTA01018361.1:168940-223117 GCA_013398855.1 Mohoua ochrocephala
GTTTTTAACTCTTGACTTTATTGCAAATTGATGGCAGGAGCTTTTTTTTTTTTTTTTTTGGTAGCCTTTTCCCCACACAGTCTCACGTTTGTTAGCACAAAGCTTAAGCTCTTCTGTATGCAAAGTGCTTACTGTGTGTAGCTGCTCCTGGTGGGGACAGAGACATCAGCTCAAAGAGTCTTGGTATTAGAGGTGAGATTTTCTGTGATTAGGGTGACCACAAGTTTCTTTTGTTTGGACTAAATTTAGACTTCTTTTCTGAAGTTTACATCAATCTAGGGATTAAGTGGTCAAGTAAATTTGACTGGAAAGCAACAAAAAATGAGAATACAAGAAAAGGAAGACTCACAAAGTAAGGGGCACCTGAAATGTTTAAGAGATAACGTGAAGATCAGTCAAATGTGAAGAACAAGAAAAGGAAATTTGAATTAAAAACAAACTGAGAGATGAGGGAGTTATCCAGAAGCAGAAGTACTGTGATGGCATATGAGGAGTTGAAGGGTCAGGAATTGCCATTTGGGCAGAAGCATTAAGGAGGGGATAAGGAAATGCATCAAAAATCTGAGGAAGTTCAGAGGAATTGGAATTGACAGGAACTGCAAAGGAAGAGGGAGTGTGGCAGTGTTCACACAGGAAGTAGGATGAAAACATAGGGCTGAGAACGTGGGGGCAGGGCTAGTGTGGAAAGGATCAGTATAGCAAGGAGGAGGGCAGGAATATAGGGAAGGGGTAGTGGGGGCGGACAGGGAATAATGGTAATCTCTTAGCTACATCCTACTATGTAGTTTAGGAGTGGAAGAAGAGTTCTGTATGTTCCCTAGAAAATGGGACATAATACTAAGAATTATGCAGGCTCTATGAGATACTGTACGTATCTCAATTTTATTTGGAAAGAGAAAATAATTTACCTTATGGGGGAGAATTTATTGATGGAGGAACCAAGATACAGTATTGTAACTGAATAGGCTTTTTCTTATGAGCAATGCTGCTTTGCAGGAAATTAGCTTGGGTGGTGTGATTCAGTACTTTTCTTCTCAAGTAGTAGGCTTTGTTTCCAAGTGAGTAGGTGTTGGACAGAATTTGAAAAATTTGCTTCTTTGTGTGCGTGAACTCTGCTTCACAAAAATATTTACTATGTAAGTGACATACTGTGCAGTGAAGTGTATTTCTTTGGAGTGTATTCTTTAAGAGGTGGCTGTAAAAGTTAACATGAAAGAAGCTACAGTATAAATTCTAGCTACTGACTTGTTAAACCAAGAAGAAATAGAGAACTAAGAGAGAAGGCTGAAACTCTGCTCCTTGTTGTCTTGGAGCAATGTGGTGTTCAGAACCATCTGCTGTTTGTGGACCCCTCAGCTATCCCTGATTAAAGATCAGATTATCAATGTAGTTCTAGTCTGAAATCTATAATTCTGTCTAGGCATTATGCTAAGTATGCGTGTAGATACATCAAAACAGCTGAAGTGATTAGAGCTGAACAAATTACTTTCACATTCCTGAAAGCTTTGTACTACATTTAAAAAGCATATAGGAAGGGAAAATAGTAGTGATGTGGACGTTCTTACAAATTATTTTCTCACGTTTTATGCTTTCTGTTCGTTGTTAGTGAAAGATTTCTTTCCTAGAATATGCAATTTCAAGGAATCTTAGGCTGTATTCTAGGGAAGTCAACTCAGAAACAAATGCATTTAGTAATCATTTTAAGCCCCTTCAATCAAACAGGATTACTGTTTGGCTATTGCAATAGGAGTAGAAATTTCCTTAGCCCTTGGAAACACAGAACTCCTGGTCTGTAGTCACATGCGAAACATGCAGTATGGAGTCTTGCAAAGCACACGTTTTTAATAATTTGTTTATTTTCCAGCACTGTAGGTGTATGTTACACAACAATAGAAAAAATGCCAGCAGAGTCATCCTACACTCTGAGCTCCCTGTCAACTAGATGCTAATTGTGCTGATGAGAATAGCATTGAAGAAGCAATGAAGTAGTAAATCTTTTGTAAGCTGCTTTTTGTTTGGTTTCATTCATTCTTCTGCTTAGTTCACTCTCTTCTGTTGCTTAAATGGTCTGGATGTAGATTACAAGCTTTTCATGTAAGCATTTCCAGCCCAGTCTGTTCTAGGGATGGAGCGGTCATGTTTGCCACTGCCTTCCCTGTCCCCCAGGCCATGTGGATGTGGCTCTGGTGCAAGGACACATGGTGCTTGGTTACATATAGATCCAGGCATTTGTCTTTTCTGCTTCAATCAGTTGATTCAGTAGCTGTTTCCTATTTCATCTAAGAACAACAGAAGTTCTTATAGGCCTGGACATGCTTCTGTGTTCTAAATTGCTTCAATTTTAAATGCAGAAGTTCTTTGTCTTAGGTAGTGTTTTGTCTTAGGTACCTGCTGTGTATGAATTTACCTTCCTAGTGCTTCATTGATGATAAAGGGAAGTACTGTCTATTCCATTTTATAGATACCTTCCATGACATGAACTTTTAAATTATTTTGGCAAAGTCCACTCTGGGGATAAAGCTTTTGTTTTTACCTCAATATTATGTAAATGAGTATTATATATCTGCTGTTTGGTACACTAATAATTGCGCCACTTAAGATTCGCTTACGCTTTGAGGCAGCTGTCTCTAGTGACAGGAGTGTCTGAACTGTTAATTTTAGTTATACTTAAAGCTGCTGAAATTCCAGTAGGATTTAAGATCATTGCTTTCAAGATTGTAATGGTGTCCTGTGATTTCTGTGTTGGACACCTGAAATGAATGACAACATATGACAGTTCAGATGCATTCTTTCATTTAAAAACAAATTCCCAAATGGAACTTCATAGGATATTATGTTTATGCATTTATATGACAAGATTCAAGCTCTTTACAGATAGCTACAGCATGACAAAGCATCAACAAAATGAAATACGTGCAATTTCTTTGTTCCATTTAACAAACAGAAGAGGAAGATACTGATGTTATCAAATGTTTGATTGCCAGAAGTTGCAAATCTTATACTGTCATTAGTTGCTGTTAATTATACCATTGTGCAGTTAC
Organism: Mohoua ochrocephala; assembly: GCA_013398855.1. Taxonomy (NCBI): domain Eukaryota; kingdom Metazoa; phylum Chordata; class Aves; order Passeriformes; family Acanthizidae; genus Mohoua; species Mohoua ochrocephala. The sequence goes on from VZTA01018361.1 coordinate 171,982, forward strand.
TTTTTAATGGGGAAAAATGTATTGATACTGAGAGACCATGCAGAGATTTTCAAAGGTATAGTGAATTACAGAGAAGTTGGAATGAAAATCACAGGCTGAAGTCTGGAAGCCACTGTAGAACAGAAATAATTTTATAATGTTTCAAGAGAAAATAAGTTTTATCATTTGACACTGGGTTTTATGTGTAATTAATATACCATTAGTATTGTAGGTAGATGCTGTTCATAAATTTCTACCCTAATAATAGAGAGACGATGTCCAATGTGCTGCTTTACCTCCGATGAACCTTATTTTGACAGCTGGTTCCGTGTGTCCCTAGGAATAATTGGTTCATTTGAGGTGATTTGTCTTACTCTCCTGAAGTCCCCTCTAGATACTTCTGCCATTCTTTGTTGTGGGAATATGGTGTCCTAAGAGCTTCAAGTGTATCATAAACTAGATAGAGTTTGTGTGCCTTCTGTTCCCTTTCAGAGTGGACACCTCACATGTGTCTGCCAGAGATGTTTGTGACACTGATTAATTATTCTGTTAAGAAGCTCTTAGTGGCCTGTTAAGACTGAAGTTTGATTGCACTCTGTTGCTGTAGACTTTTCTCTTTTCTAGGCTAGTTTCTTGTCCCTAGAATTATTGGATACATAAGGAAGATAAAGTCAAAAGAGTGTTGGATGAGGAGGGATAGATCAGTTTATGGCATCCAGTTGTTCTGTGTGCACACTGCAAAGGTTCTCATTTTTAGCATACAGGAAGTACATCATACATAGGGGAAAATGTAACTGTTTAGTTTTTCATTGTTTTATAGAGATTGTAACAGGGGTGGTTCAAGTAGAGGTTTTGAAGACTACAAATACCAAACTAGTCCATTTATATGGGAACTTTTGAGTATCTGGAAAGTGTTTTAGTTTGTTAATTGCTCCCATAAATAACTAAAAATTCTCTTTTCAGAAGGCTTGTCACATGCAGAATAAAAGGGCATTATGTTCTGCAAAGATTAATTCTTGTTGCCTCTGATGGTGTATAAAAAGATTTAATGCTGGGGAAAAGAGTTACTGAATTGAAAAAACTGCAAAAGGAAAATCCCATCAGCCCGGCTCATCGTAATGCTGCTGGATGGTACAGGCTGACGATCAGCCTCTTCCAACAGCTGGACTCCAAACCATGAACGGCTTTGATGGATGCTGACAGCAGACAGAAAGGCAAAAACATGAAGCTAGAAGAAAGTCTCTTGCAGGGTGAGGACCAGAGAATTTTGGCATGGGTAAAGGGTTGGTAAAGTTTACTCATCCATTTAAGACAATCATCACTGAACTTTAATCCTGTTGCCTGTGTTACTGTATTTTACATAGTGATATATCTTGTTGGATGTTGCAGCATGTAAAATTAAATAAATGGAGATGGATACCAAGAATGGGCTACTGCAACTGAAAAATAAACAACAATTAAATATTAAAAAAAGGAGTTTTATTTACATACCCTCTGTTTAAAAATGAGCCACTGTAAAGAGTAAATGCATCATCTATTACATTGCTTATGAGATCTGTATTTAAAGTCCAGTCATCTTTGAGAGAGATACCTGCAGCGTTGGAGAAGGAAAATATATTTCTCACTGTAAAAATTGGTTAATGCAGGAGGTGGATATATTCTGGAGGAATAGTTGGCATAAGCAGCTTCCATTCTTTGTCTTAAGCAAGAGATTTTATTTCACAAAAATGCTTGATGTCTTGTCTCCCAGTTAAGCATTGGTTGCATTTCTAACTTTTTGTAGTGAGGGAAGCCTGTGGAAATCAATTAATACACAGATACAGCACCTGTTTTGTTTAGTGTGAAACAGTCTCATTTAGTGACTTGTATTAATGATGTAACATTTTATAGCTGTGAACCTCTCATTTGGGGTTTCTCTTCTGTCAGAAGTAGTCTGTTAGAGAATTCTGGTTTTTAGGCATCCCTTCTTTGTTTTAATGAATTCATTGTACAAAGTCGTCATGCTCAGGTCTGGTTTTATACACAACATAGAGCAGTGCCAAATTCTCCCATCGTTTACCTTTGCAGCAGCATTAACGTGCACTTTCAAGTATTAATTTCCCAAAGCAGTGGTATTACTTTTTTCCACTGTGCGTATCCTTAGCTCAATGGTTCACTTCATTCTTCTGCCAAATACACCAGTGCTTGTTTAAACAGATTGCCTTGGCATTGGGCTCACAAGAACCACAAACTCTGATGCTGGAGAAATAATGCTTTTGTGGAAAGGGACCTTTCAGAGATGATTCTGCCATAAACTCTGTCCTTTTTATTGCAGGTCTGTCTCTGTACCTTCGGTCTCTTTAGCTGACTCACACCAGAGAGCTCATTTGTACAAATTAACTGTCATAGCTACTGCAGTTTTGCACATGCATACTCCAAGTAAAGTAACTGCCCCAAATTAAAGTTTTTTAAATTACCATTGTTCCAAGATACATTCAGAAACTACAGTGCCTTGCCCTAGACTATGCCTGTGAGGGTTTTTTCCACCATTTGTATCAGTCCCTCTGTGAATGTGCAAGGTGATCAGTGGAAGGAAACTGGAGAAGATTTAGAAAAGAAACTAATACATTGAAGGAGGAAATGACATAAGAGTAGGAGAATGGAAAGAGGATTCTGGAGGGGGATAACATAATTTAGAAGTTTTTTTACCACCCTCCATAACAGAAAAGTGGATTGAAGCCAGCGGTGTTGACAGTTCATTTCTAGTAGAAAAAGAACAAACTGAGACAGAATGTCTGTGGATATGTCTGTGGATCTTTTGAGTCAGCAAGGATTAATTACAGCAAATATCAGATTGCCTGTGAAGATACACCAGAAAAGCCAAACTATTGTGCTTCCTGGATACAAGTATAAAAAACTTGCTGTTGTTAATTTTTAAACAAAGCCAGTCCAGTGAGGCACAAGAGCCTTTTCTTGTTCTGCTGTCTCTACAATAACTACTTGATTGCCTCTCTTTTCCTTAACTGACCAAGTTTTTTCCTGTGCCCTTTTGTTTTTGGGAAGGATGTTCCTATATGTGTTCAGCATCTGCAGCAGCCGCTGGCATTATTACTTATTCTGAAATACTGGAATGGATGAAGCGCAGGATTTATGGCTGTTGAGTAGCCTGATGTTTTAAAGCAAATTGCTAAAACTGAGAATGAGATCTGATTTTGTTTTAAAGAAATAATGTTTAGATAACTGTGTATAGTGGATCCAATGTCAGTGTGTTAATATTTTTTTGTATATTTGTCAGATAGATGTTCAGTGTGGGAAAGAACACATAGGTTCCTGGCTCCACGATAATTTTTCAAATGACATGAGGATTTATTTCCAAAATTTTGTTACTGCTTTAGCAGTACTTCCAAGCATTTGTTGTTGTTGTTCCGAAGGACTCTTTATTTTACAAAATGGTAACCTTGAGACTTTCCTCAAATTCAGATCCAGTTCTATGAATACTTTCAGTGAAACCCCATCCAAATAGCTGAAAATGTGAAATAGTTACTTTTATGGTTTCCAGAAGGAAGCTGCTGTGGGTAAGAAGGAAGGAATGTGTTAGAGATTTTGAACTGTTTTAAATGCAAAATAAAGTAAAGGTGATGGCCGACTCCTTCCTCTTCCTCGGTCACTACTTCCCATGGCATGCTGTCATGTTTAGTTTTTTTTCTTTCCCTTGTTTGGAATTAGAAAATTTGGGCTTCTTGTTTCTCTTGAGAATAGCCTGTTGGGCTATGTGGTGTTTCTGAATGAGAGTATCTCGGTCTTTTGTTTTTAAACTCATTACTGGAAAATGGGAGATTATCCTGGGGAAGGATGTGTACGTGCTTTTCTTTGCTTGCTGCCCTGAACATCTGCTGTTGGCTGCTCCTGATAGAGGATATCAGGTTAAATGGAGTGTTGATCTGATCCAGTATGGCTGGTTTTCTATTCCTTCACAGATAATTAATTATTTTCTGGGCCACAAAGGAAAAAGACACTGGTGTGAGGACACTTGCATAAGATAAAGACCCAGACTTCTGCTGTAAGTTTGGCACAAAAGATGTTTAATGAACCACTAGAGCCTGGGGACTCTCCACTTATGCTGCTACTGCCCTGGTTTTCCCTGTACCCTTTGGCTCTGTAAAAGGTGCCAAAATAATCTCTGGGATGTTCGGTTTCTGTCTTCCTGCTTTTTTTCCTCCCTCAGTTAAATATGCTAATAATAGAACGGTTTGTTTCTCCTCTCTCCACTGAAAAGAGCAAATCATACATTCATCTTTTGGGCCAACCATCTATGTTGCACACATCTATTTAGACAATATAGATTTGGGGATTGATGCTAATTTTTTTTTCCTGTTTTTTTTTGTGGTGGGGGGGAAGCAGCACAATTAAATGTTTGAAAATTATATATCCTGTTGGGCTTAATCTTTCTAGGCAATGTGAAACAGACTTAAACAGCTTTATTATTATTATTATTATTTTAAATTAGGTTGAGGCATACAGAGTAGGATGTAGAATAACATTTCAGGACATTTCAGTAATCTCAGACTGATTTCTCCCTCGTAAGATGGATTTGGTTCTAATTAGCTGACACATTTTACTGTTCAAAGTAGAAACCTTTGAAGCAGTGAAAATGGAAATTGGCCTTTGGCAAGTGAAACTGGACCTTGTTCCTACATGTGGAAAAAAGCTTTGCTACTTATCACTGGTAGCTCGAGTCCTTTCTCTTGTGTTCCTTTGAAGATCTGCATTTTATTTTGATATGCTTGTTGCCCTCCCTAGTATACTTCTAAGTAAAAAGTAATTTGCCTTAAAAATGGTTTCATCAGATTGCCATCAGAAATCACAGGAAAGATAATGAACAGAAGACATAAATACTGTATTTGGAAAAAGATTGCACTGACAAGGACACGCTCAAGGAGGTCACTTTTGAGTTTCTGTTTCAGTTCACGTGCATGACACCACTTCCACAATAATGTGACTTCTTTTCTTACGTGCTGTAGAGAATTTGTTGGGTTTTTTTTCCCTTAAGTCAAAGCTATATTTACTGTTTTTAACAACAGAGAAGTCTGAGTGCTCATCAGTAGAAACTGAGTGGGACTATGAAAATTATTTATATGGCCTCATAGACTCAGTTGTGCTGAAACAGATGCTAAAATAAGCAGTCTTACAATAGAGTTTTTTGAGGCAAAACTAGAAACATTACGCGAGAGGACAAAATGATCCCACCATGTGAAATGCATGGTCACTTTTCTTCTTGCTCAGTTTACTGGGCATTTTTAGTGAATAAAAAGAAATGCTAGAATATGCAACATCCGAAGCCATTTTAAAATTCCCAGCTTCTGACACTACTGAGAATGCACAAAGAAGTTGAATGAGGGTGCATTTTGGTGCATGTGTGTGCATTGGGATAGTGTGTGTATATTTATGAAACGAACACAGGCTTAGAAATGTGAACTGTAATAAAGCCACAGCTGGATTTAAACTGATTTCCTAGTGCTAAGATGTGGACAAAGAAAAGGACAAGAAAGTATGAAGAACAGCACTAAAGACAAGGAGTGACATTTTCAAGTTTTATCCTGAAATGACTCCTTTGAAACACTGGATGTGAGTAAGCACCAATGCTATTCCATTAAACAAAGGCAAAGTCCTCCTCTCTATTTTTTAGTCTGTAAGCAAGACTGAAACACAATATTAAAGATGCAAAGCTTTTCAGTATTTTGCCCATTAGTTGTAGGCACACATAGCCACTCTTAAATGTCACACACTGTGAAAAGATTGCACCGAGGAAGGGAGGAATAGCCAAAACCTCCTACAGGAGCAAGTCTAGTTTTCTTATGACAACTGGAAACATAGTATTTCATAAATGTATCAATTAATTAATCTATGTAGTTATTTAAGGCCCCCCCTTAAAATGGCTAGATATTTGTTATCCTTCGTTTCCTGTTTGGAAAGCTTTCCAGAACTGATTTTTTCCCCCATTTTTTTTCCACATTTTTTAGTCACGTTTTTTCCAGGTTCAGGTACAGCTTTGCGCTGACTCAGCTGGAAAGACAGGCAGGGGATGAAGAGAGGACCCAAGAAAGCCTGGCCGGTACAGTTTCAACACGTTACGGTTTTAGGTTTTGCTTGTTGTGTTGTCCTTGGTACTGTCAGTGGGGTATTTTCCCCATTATCCTTTGTTTTGAATTTTTATGTGGACCAGCTGCCCGAAATGAATTGATGCTTGAGTTGTCACTGGTGTATTAGGGGCATTAGCTGCCATTTCTGTTGGACCCTGGCTATGCTGTGTCTTGTGGGTTTATTCCTCTACTGCTTGATCCTGGCGAAAATGGAAGTTGGTTGAGAGATGTTTCAAACCAAAATGATGACTTTAGTTGAGGAAGAGGATTTGAGGTTTTTTCCTTACTGGGAGTTTGTGCTTTCTGACTGAGGCAGCCTTGGGCCAGAGGATTTTATGAATCCATAGATCTGTCTGAATCCCTGACCACAGCAGTACAATTAATGCCATGAATTTATCCTTCCAACATTTCTCTTCCTTAAGAATTATCTCCCCCAAGCTAAGGTGCAGAGATTTAATATTTTCTCAGCTGCACAAACAAATCTATGATTTAGCTGAGAATTGAATTTGTAAGTTTTAAGTCTCTGGCTGTCAGCCTTCTCTTTGGACTGTTGCTTGCAATGCTTGTAGTTGGAGACATTTCTTTCACTTGGACTCCAAGAGGATGATTGTGCTTTGACGCAGTCATCGATGAAATTATCATTCCTCTGTAGTCAGCTGATCGGAGGGTGCTTTTCTGAGGTTATTTTTAGAAATCACCAAATATACAATGAGGGAGTTCACTTCGTGTACTCCCATCCAAACAGGTGACTAATCTAACCTTGGAGATCGTACTAGGTACAGATTCGTTGTAGTGGATGGAATTCAAATTGCTGAAGAGGGTGAACAGAGCTGGCATGGCTTTTGTGGGCTTTCTGAGATTGTTTTATTTTTCCCTTCTTCTGTACTTCAGAATTCCAGGTGAAAAGGCCTCTGCACTTCTGCTAATATGTTTCAGATGTAAAAATATATAGATGCTAATATAAAGATGCTGGAAGCAAAACCTCCAATGGATACAGCAGTGCCATGACACTGTAACATTAATGTTAAGGCATTGTCTAATTGGTTGGTTTCCATGGAATACGTGAAGATTTCGTCCAGCTGTTTGTGGTCTAAATAGATTCAGTTTAAGAATACTCCCAGAATCAGGGGGCTTAATATTTCTTTTTTTGCATTCACTGTGTTAAAGTAATTGGATAGACTCCTAGGGGCTGACTTTTCCGCATTGTGTCTCTTACACAAATGATTAACAATAAAACAATGGTAAGTCAGATGTGTAACTGCTGCAATTCATTGAAATGTTTTGAATGCAAACTGGAATGAATTTGGTGGGTTTTCTTTGCTTTATCATGTATCATGTTAAACAGCTCTTGGCATAATACAATTTGTAGTGTTCAGTATTGTTCTTCAGTGGGGTCTAAAGACACCACCATCTTTGGAACATATATTTTCTCCAAGTTTCACAATGTTTTTTTTGGGTTTTTTTAAATTAATTTATATAACCATAATTCTGCTTCTCCCTTCTGGAACAATTCTACATTTTTGAGTCTGCTCATATTTCACTTCAGTAGGCAAAATGGTTGCCTGCTTTTACTTCTTTCTTTGAAACAAATTGATTATAAGTGCTTGAGCATTCTGGGCAAGATTTAAACTTGAATTTTATATAGTGTTGGGGAAAGCTTTGCCTAGTGTTAAACTGTGTGGAAGATATTTGAGAGATATGCAATTTATTTTTGCTCAGCATAGCAGTGAGAAAGTTCATATAGTTGAGAATGCAATTAACTAAATTATCCAGGAAAAACGAAATTAAATTCCATTTTCAATATTCTGCCTGAGGAAGTGATATTGCTCGTTTCTTCAGCAGTGTCAGAACATACGATGGGTGAAAACTGGTTTAAGCTTCTTTAATAATTTAGCATGGAAAGACAATATTGTGTAAATTGTTTCCTTCTGACTTTACTTGATGCTAGTCACCAGCCAAAGATGGAGGAGGTGGTTTTTTGGGCAAGGGGACAGAATAGGTTGTATGGATGGGGGTGGAAGCAAATGGTAAGTAATTCATTAATTATAATAGTAATAAAGTAAACTATGTAGTAGTTGTAATTACAGCAGGTTTCCAGGGCAGAAATTTGCCAGAGGACGATCCATTATTACGTTTTTCTCTTTTTTTAGGCTCTGGATGTTGACCGAACTGTTCTCTATAAAATGAAGAAATCTGTCAAAGCCATAAACTTGTCTGGTCTGGGTAAGTACATAATTCCTGTTAGTTTATATTGGTGAAATGGGAAGATTTAAGCAGTCGGATGTCATACTGAATCAGAAAGAGTTATATGGGTAACTCTGAGAAGAGAAATACGTGCATTTTAAATGTCAGTCTTGAACTAGCTGTTTGATCACGAGCTCAGTAAGGATGAGATGTTGTGGGGTAGCTAAACCTCTCTTGCTGCCATACTGGTACCAAGTGGTGAAGCTGTGCTCTCCTCTTTCCACTGGGTCTGCGCTACCAGCTCCTTCTGTCATGCCTGCTGCTTGGCAGATCCCTAGATGAGTTTTTAAGCTTGTATAAAGCTGCATGTGCAGTGAGATCAACTTAATCGGGATTAGATGAGCACCTGAAGCGGTAGGGCCATGTGTATCATCAAGAGAAGAGGGTGTGGGAGGGGTGAAATTACTCTTTGGCAGCAATAAGAAGCTACATTGGCTCTGCTGCTTTGTGAAACCTCACTCTCCCTGCTGGCTTCTAGTTATGTATGTTGAAAACTTCATGAAAAGAGAAAGCTGATGAGCTGCAACTTTTTATTGTCATGATGTAAAAAAACAGGTATTTTTCTTACAATGCTGAATAAAATACAAAGAGCTATTGCTGCATGGATTTTTAAATGTGTGCCAATGTCTTGGAGTTGTGTATGTTTGTCTTCTTTGAAAAAAATAACTGAAGCTTTTGTTTTTGTGGATCAGCACCATTTTGTGAATAAGAAACAGCATTTGTTTTTGTGGGTAAGAAACAGCATTTGGTTGGCTTTTGTTCTCACTGTGCAGTTCATAGCAATTAGAGCTAACAAAACCTATATTAAATGCAAAATAGATAAGCCTTTCAACCTTGGAGAGCCACCAATATCTGACAGAACTTGTGGCCGTGTTGGTTTTCAGACACAAGGTTAGAACAAGAACTGCTGTTGTGGTATAATTCATCTCAGCTAATTGAAATGAAGTTCCTTGTCGAATGTAATGAAGCTGTTATCTTTGGATTGTGAAGGGTCCAGTTTAAGATTCATCAGGAGCTGTTTCATTGATTTGGCATCCTTTATTCTCTTCTTTTTCTTGCTTGGTTGGTTTTTTTTGGCTGTTGAGGTTTTTTAAAATTTTATTCTAGAGTGCTAGACTATGCCTCATACTCAGAGTACCTGTTAGAGCATTGTAACAAATCACTCGTCTTTGCATAAAATCAGTACCTTGCCCACGTTTTAAATTCGTGCTGCCAACCCAATCTTGACAAGAAAGGTTTGGAGGCATTTCTCTTCCACCAGTAGAAACATCACTAACCAAACCACCTCTCAGCCCTTGGGGTTTCTTTTGGCAAAACAAACCTCATGGTCCTACACTCCTACGAGCACAGTGACTGGATTTTAAGTATAGGTTCCCTAAATATTAAATATACACGTTTTGTCTTTCTTTTTTAATGTGAGAGTTTACAAACCATTATTAAGAATTACACAGTGACTCCCAATTTGTACATAGCTTGGGTTCTTACTTAAAGAAAGCCTCTAAACCCTCAAAACTGGATCAAGTTTCTTTTTTTGATAGATTTCATACCTTTGTAGAGAGAAACTTTTAAAATCCATCTGGAAAAAACCATAGGACAGGAAGAGTATTTTGGAGAGTTCCATGGGAAAAGTAGATTTTTGTGTTCTTCAGAAGCACTTGGGGAGTACCAGCTCAGTTAATAGTACTGCTGCCATAAACTACCATCAGCATTTTGGAGAATGTCTCAGAATGCAGAAGAACAGTCCCTAGGATGCTGGGGAATAGAAGACTCCTGGGGATGCCATGTGGAATGGATGCTGTGCTTGTTTCCTAAGGTAAAAAGTCAGCATGGCACAGGTACTTGTTGCATATTTAACCGTAACACTTAATGGCAGCAGCCTTTTCACCTTGGTTTCCTGCAGGGGCAGCTTTCTCTTTTTGCTGTAGGGATGCCTGACCTCTTCTCTCATCTGGGTTCACATAAGCTAAGCTGGATGCAGGAAGCAGCGAGAATGCAGAAAGCAGTGTGGAAATAATTCACCTCACTAGGTAGATGTGAGATCTAGAGGAGCTGTGATCTGCCACATCCTCATTTTTGCTGCCTGTGCCAGTTCATTGAAAGCTTGTTCAGGTGTATGTATGTCACACAATAGAATTAGTTGAACATCCTTACTTCATCCTACAGCAAAAATTTTGGTAAGTGCTCAGCGCTTGCTGTTGATCCTGAGGATAATAAGTAAGTTTCAGTGCTAGTACTCACTTTTTAAATTTAATAGCTCTCTGCAAACTGTCACAGGCTGCAAATTCAAGTGCTCAAGTTAAAAACTTGTAGAAATAATGCTGTTTGTGTAACTTCAATTCTGCATGTACATTATGTCAGTCTTTAATTACATGGCATTATACCACTGCTGCACAGGGTTTTAGTTTTGTATACTGGAAATTAGAGAAAATTTGTAGCTATTGAGAAACAGAGTTCTTGAATGGCTGTCCAGACAGGACATGTGAACACAAGCTTGTTTTTAGTCTGGAGCATGATAAGTTTATTGAACAGCTTGTATAACTAATTCACAGAAATTTGGGAAAGGACATTGTATCAAAAATGCTTTTGATATTAAATGTGTTGATGTGTACAAATGGGCTTGAGATGAAACTGGATCATTGCTTGTTTGAACAGATTAATCCTCTCTAAATAATCTTCAGGGTTTATGTTACTCTCATGTAATGACTGAGACAGTCTTTGTTCTTATCAATGCATAATTTGTTTTCTAGGGTGTGGAATTTTTTTCCCCCTGACTTTCTTTGAAGCTTTAGAAATTGTCTGCAGCTAGAATAAGAAATAGGCAATGTAACCTTTCTCAGGTGCCAACTTGGTGTGCTTTGTCCACATGCTCAAGCTTGACATGGTCACTAAACTTGGGTTCAGAAAAACTTTCTGTTTCTGTTTTATTCCACAGGTCAAATTGACTTTTGATAAAGGGACTTTTTATGCCTCTCTATATAGGCAAGTAACCTGGTGACCTAGGAGTAAATCACTTGGGTGAAGTAGTTAAGACTGAAGCCTCTCAGATTTCCTTTATATTTGAATCAGGGGAATTTATTTTATGCCTAGATTTTCTCGCATTCCCTGGGCTGAATAACCCCCCAACATGTGCAGCTCAAAGCTTTCTGAACATTGATGTTAGGTGTGTGCTGGATGAGTTGCACTGGTGTAGCCCAGGGTTGCACCGGTCAACTTCTAGGGCAGAGCTTCTGGTTTTGTTGTCCCAGAAAGGAATCTGGTTGTCATGAAGCAGAACTGCTTTCAGAACTGAACTGGCCTGTGGTAAATGCAGATTGCTAGGATTCACTTCAGGTCCCCACTGCTGCCCTGAATCGGAGAACTAACGTAGATATGGTTTTGTCCTCCTCTGTAATGTGGTTTATAGTCCTTTTTCCTAGCATGAACCAAGACTGTTTGATCTATTGCTTTCTGCGGTAGAGATCCAAGACTCTGCCAGCACACTTTAGCTCTCCTGTTTCTTTTTCAGCACACAGTAAAGCATAACAGCACAGAGTTAAAATTAGAAAGTGTTAATAAAAGACTTTAAAATCTGAAAGTTCATTATAGGAGTTGGGAGTGGTTATGGGGTCTCTGCAGTGGTGCAGAAATATTGTGGGTCTTTCTAGAGTGTCAGATGTTCATCTTGTCTTGGCACAGTGTCATTTGTACAACGTGGATAGGTACAGGCAAACCACTTCCGGCGTATCGGTGTTAAAATGTAGATAATTGGTTTTTGTATCAAGTAAACATTTGTAGCAGTAACTCTGGAAAGTTTTTTTTTAAAAAAACCCTCAATTGTGATTTCAATAACCTTTTATCTACTGATGATATCTTCCTGTTTTGCTCTTTTTGAAGCTCACGTGGAAAATGAAGAACAGTATACACAAGCACTGGAGAAGTTCGGTGGCAACTGTGTTTGCAGGGATGACCCAGATTTAGGAACAGCGTTTTTAAAATTTTCTGTGTTTACAAAGGAATTAACTGCACTCTTCAAAAATTTGGTAAGAATTATTTAAGGAAAACATGTTGAAATTTTAAAGCCATTACAAAGGCTGTATTTTGGAATTATAACAGCTCTTCATACTGAAGACAATTTGTGTTTTAGCAACCACTGTTCTTAAAATTTCTCAGCTTATGAAAATATCTCATGTCCCAGGCTTTCCCCTTGCAGAAGTCAAAACTCAACCCAAACCAAAGAAACCGGAAAAGAAACCACCACAAAACACAAACATAACAAACCTCCCTCTTTCAACACTTATCACATCTAAAAGCTTCCCACAATAAAGTAGTTATAACATACATTATAAAACACACATCTCAGTTTGTTTTAAAATTGTGAAACCAGCAAAACCCAACTTGATACCACGTGATCATGATGTTTTACTTTACTTTTTCCAACTTTCCATTCTTATTTGTAAAGGGAGATTTTAGCAGCCCTGGAAGAGAGTGTTCTTGCTTCTCTGGGAAATGAGTCAGGGAAACAAAATCAAACAAAATGCTCTAACAACAGTAGCGTCCATTGGGGACCAATCCTACAGCTGAAGCCAGTAAGTCTTAAAAGCCTCTTTGGTGAGCCAAATGGGATAGAACCAAATGGAAGAACAGAATTTTTAATTATAAATGGAGAATTTTCAGCCTCAATTTCACATTAATCAGAGGGTACAAAAAGGGCAGATTCTGATTACATCCTACTAGCTAGAGCTTTCCCATATCTTAAGTACCAAATTTACTTGAATTCACAGAATTCTTACACCAGGGGCTAAGAAGGGGAAATGACCCAGATTCCCAGGAGCATTTAAAAGTCTGTGTCTGCTGAAATCAATGGCATGGAGACACATCAAATGCTTTTGTGAGTCTAGACCAAATGTCTGTAGTTTGCAGCCAGCTGGTCATAATCACTTCTTTGGGGCATGTTTCCAGCTGATGGGATTTAGGGCAGTTCCATTCATTCTCTGATGCTGTCCTCTCTTTTTACCCAATCATGATATTGATGAATACAGCCCCAAATGTATTTATCAACAATTAAATGTATTTCATATTGGTTATATTGATTCGAACTTCTCTGGAAGTACAAATATTATCTGAGGTTATGTATCAGAAGAGGCATCCTGATTCAGTTATCCGAAGTCTCTCATACAGAGGCAGGCAGCTCCTATGGAAAGGAAAATGGAATAGGTCTTCTAATTGATACCTTCTGTTGACTAAAACCCCCTCTCTATCGTATATTAATTGCAATATGATGAATTCATTAGGCAAATGGATCTGGGAAATGTGATGTTTAGGTGATTTTAGAAAGCAATCCGCTAAAAACTACACCCCCTCCCCAGAAAAAGCTTTTAATGTATTACATTGCAAGAATACTTCAGAAAGCTAAAAGGTGTGCTTTTTTAACCAAACATCTTAGCTATTTGTTCTCTTAAAATGAGAAACTACTGTCTTTTCAAAATGTTCCTGACAAGAATAACTTTTCTTCCACACTTTTGAAAGGAAAAACACCAAAATAGGTATCGATGGGAAGTTGGAATGCATGTTTTTGTTACCTTTTGTTATCCACCTAAGTTTTTTGTGTGTCTTCTGTAAGGAATATTTGTAGTTCTTTTTGCTGTGTACTGGTTTTTTTTAGACATAGCTATGTACATTTGCTTCAATTTGTGTGTATAAGAAGAGGACATGTCATGAGAGAGTAGTTAAGTCTTTAGTTTTTCTCAGTTTCTGATTCTGATTTTCTCTATTTTTGAAGTGAAGAGTAATTTTTGCATAGGCATGAATGTAATTTTTTTTTAACATTGCAATAGCATGGGCACCTTCTGTTTTTAATACTGTCTGGTGAAGAGCAGGTCTGTGTAAAGTTCTGCTCCTTCCTAATATGCTTCATATTGTTGAGGTTTGAAGCTTTTTGTTTTTTCCTGACTAGCAAAGGAAACCTAATGGTCCTTGAATTTGGTGTCTTAATAGGAAAATAGTTTCCTCCAGAAAGAAATACACATAAAAAAAAGATGTGAACTTCATTATTGCTTGCAAATGCCATATTTATAAACAAGAAATCTAGAATAATGGAAAAATTATAGATTTATGTAGCTTTGCCTATTAGAAGTTAATGCTACTAGAATAAATTTTTAGAAACTAGTCACTTTGAAAATCTGTTCATAAATTCACTGACTGAGATCTAGTTTTCTAAAAGGTTAAAAGGATATTGACCAGTATAAAAAGTTCTGTATAATAATTGGAAATAATTTGGGGTGTATTTTGTTAAAGTCATCGCCATATGTGCATTCTCACAGTGAGGCGATGTATCCAACTCTGAATGCTTTCAACATACTGACATTAAAAACATCCCTCTCCTCTGGTGTTTCCTTGTAGCACTCCACATGTTTTGGTTGTAAATATTTTCATCAAAAATGTAGCCAGGGCCATGCAACCTGCTGCTGTTAAAAAAACATTCTATAAGGTACTCTTTAAACTGACCTATCTCTGGAGTTTCACAGGGTGCTGAATTTCCACAGAAGATTTTAACCGAAGTGAATGGGGAATGTTCAAGGAAGTGAGAGGACATGTTCAGACTGGAACAGATGCCAAAGCTATTAACACTGGCAAGGCTTTAGGGCTACTGTCAAGTTTTGCTTTGTCATATATTTTACTTTTGTTTCTAGAAGCTGATGTGTTCTGTCAGCTCTTGGCCTGGATGGCATTTAGAGCTGTAGCTCTAAAGTGCTTCTGCACAAAGATTTTCTTTAAACTTAGTCCTTAGTAAGGTAGAGGAAAGCCATTATGAAGTTGTTCTGCTTTAATAGGAGTTTTAAGTCCTTGTTTTCCCTAATAATTTTAGAAGTTTCCCAAAAGACTTTGAAGTTTTTATGGCCTTATCAAGGCATCAGTATTTTAAAGTGTTTCAATAACAGCTATAGTGTTTTTGTTTTTAATCCAAAAACCTGTAAACTATTCAAGTTAAAGTTTAGGTCTTGAGGTTTGCTGTGCTGCTTTTATGTGTGCACTTTCAAATAGTGCATAAAACTCAACCCCCCCCCCCATCCCAACCTTTGTAGTTCTTCTTCACTTTTGAAGTGATTTATAAATACATCTTCAAGAAATGAATTGGTATTTACTGTGTACAAGATCCTTGTAACCACTCATTTTAGCCATTCTAACCCAGTTTGCATTATTTGGATCACTTTGTGATGTATACTGCACAATTGTTTTGTCTTGCCATAGGTCTGATACCAACTTAGAAATTTTTCTTCGGCTTCTATTTTCTAAGAAGAATGAGCAATCAGTTCATCTTTTTGGTAGTGAAAGATCTGAAATTACTAGAGGCCTTTTTCAGAGGTGACATACCACCTTTTGTGGCAAGCACAATATTGCTTTTTGATGGCAGCCTTGTTCCTAATTCCTTATGGAACTGGAGCACCCTCTAGAGTAGTAGGAGTTCCCAGGTAGGTTAGGTCAGTATGGCACTTGCTTATAGTGTTAATTACTCTGTCTTCTGAAATGTAGTGCCAAGGGATAAAGGTGTGGGTCTTAACATGAAAAATGTTAGGAAAATGAAAAGCTCATTGCAATATATTTGCACTTTAAATATTTTCTCCTTTAAATCCTATTAAATTGCTACACTGAGAAGAAATAAAATCTAGTTGTGCATCTTTGTCAACACTCCTTGAAAAGGGGTTCGATCTGTGAAGATGAAGTAGCTATTTAACAAATACCATTTTCTGTATTTGTTGTTGTTATACATACTCTTGTCCTTTCTTTTTCATTTATATAAATTTAAAGCTAATGAAACAGGCTGGATTGAGAGGAGTGGATCTGATATTTCCGCTCTGTGGAAGGTAGCTGGGAGCAAGAGATTCTATTTTCTGTTAATAATTCTTGAGTTTTTAGTCAGAAAAAATGGAAGAACAGCAATGATATTTTTCTGACCCTATGCTTTTGTTTTACTTACTTTTTTAAATGTAAGAAGAAAGAAAATTTACTTAACTGTAAAAGGTAACAGCAAAACTGAAGGAAACATCTTTTCTGTATTATGTAATAAACTTGAGAAATTTATGCCCAGAATTGTCTTTGTTTAGACCTAGGTTTTAAAAAACAGTGTTTGGTGCCTAAACCTTCACAAACGTATTTTTGTTTAGAAGGACTCACCTAAGTCCATAAAAAAACTCTACAGGTATACATATTTGAGATTGGAGTATTATATGTGGAGCTTAATGATTTAAGTTGTGAGCTTTCTGTTTTACATCAGTACACTTAAAGAAAACTTGGCTAATGGTGAGAGGAAAAAATAAAGAGTACTCTTTGATTTACGCTTGTAGAGGTATAAACCAAGATATAATAATTCCTCCTTAGCAGCATGGGTTCAGCTCCACCTGGAACCACATCTTTATTTTTTTGCCAAAGGGTATTGATCCAGCTGGAGGAGTTCGGAGGATAGTAACAAAACATGATTAGAGCTTCAATAGATTGGTTTATGAAGAAAATTTAGAAGAATTTTAAATGTATGGTTTACTTCATAGATAACTCTGATTGTGGAGCAGGAAGATAATAAATTGCGTATAAATAGGATCTCACTCTGAAAATATAAGGTGAAGTGTCCCAGAGAAAGTGATAGAAGCCTACCACTTAGGTCTTTCAACCTAGGTTACAAAATGTGCAGTCTGGAATTCTCCACTGGCAAGGAAGAGGGGCCGGAATAACCACAAGTCTCTTCCTTCCTTTGCTTTTGCAACTCTTCATTTTATGCTTTTAAGATTTCCCGTGAAATACTTCCTAATAGAGGAGTTCCCAGTTTGCAGTTCGAGTACTGATGGTGGTCACGGGGCTGTTTCTAAGTAGTACGTGGTGGCAATACTCGGTGTCTTCTGTGAAGGCATTTTTCCAGGCAGCTGTGCCAGCAGCTCCCTATGGGCACTTAGTGGTGCTCAGCTCCTGTTCTGCTGGAGTCGTTTTCACTGTGGCTTAATGAATGGTGGGTGATGTCCCAGCTCAGCCACAGCTGTGCTGTGGGGGAGAGGGAGTGAGGACGGAGGAAGGGCGGCATTGTGACCTTGTGTGCAAGGGGAAGGCACAGTGCAAAGATGAAAGTTTGTGCCACCTGTCTTTGTTACACGTTTTTCTGAAGTCTTGGGCGTAGACGCTAAAGCTTAAAGTTCAGACAAACAATGTCTCCTCTATAGTGGGTGTTCTGATTTCCACTTTTTCCCTGCTGTGTTGATTGGCCTTGTCCTACTAATGCTCACATCACTGGGAAAATTATTGGCAGTTGTTAAATCCAATAGCACTTGCCATGAAAAAAAAGAAAATAACTTAAACAATGATTTGTCAGCAGGCAGTACTGCCATCACCTGCACACACCTGAGCTCATTGATGGTTGAGAAGCCCACAGCCAAGTACAGGGACTGCATCTAAAGTTTAGTAATGGTAATAGGAGACATATCATACTGTTCAACTGCCTGAATTTTAGTTTAAACTGAAAAAGTTTTAAGGTCTGCATGTTAAGAAAAGTATTTAACTTCTGAAGTATACTGAAAAGATTTTTTTTTTTCTTTTTACTTGGACTTAGGAAACAAAACCTACAGAAGTACTGCAGGCACCAGTATCCAAAGCTCTTATGGAAAAGAGCTTTACTTTAAAGTAATCAGGAGGGCTGGCAAACAGCAAATTTAAATGTTTAGCCATAGGCCCTTAAACCACTTGAACATCTTTCCCCTTCACAAACGCTGGCTTGCTTGTTGCCTCTACGAGCACTTCTGGCAGCTATGTGTTTTGTTTATACGTTCTCTCCCCTGCCATTTCTCCTCTTCTGAGCCTTCTCCAACTTAGGAAGTTTTAATTTTTTACCCTGTCATCTTGTTGGAAACTGTCAGAGGAAAACCTCAAGTGCCAAAGCAGCAATGCTGGAAGTGGAAACGAGGTCAACTATTTTTTTTTCTTCCTTTTTTTTTTAAACATATGGAATTTGCTAGTGTTTCTCTGAGACAGGATGACTCTAATGTCTTTGAAGATTTCCTGCACCTTTGTGTATTTTTTTTAAAGAATATTTTAAAACATAAAGTAGTCAAAATGTAGAGGCTGTTGCATACATTCTAGCTCCTTGTACTCTGCGTGGAGTAAGAACTGCAGCATATTAATGCTTCTCTGCGTGCCAAAAATGGGTCTATATTTTTAGATAGTTCAGCTTAAGATTCTCAAGAAAGAGCGGAAAAACACGTAAGATCTTTCATCTGTATATTGCTTGCTGACTTATAAATGTGAGGGAGTATGATTCACCTAACTAGGTTAATAATGACAAGTTCATGCATTATGTATGTTTACTTCTGTTACAAATAGAATAGGAGCATAGGGAATACAATAGACTGGTAGTAATGTACAGGTGATAGCACACAGAAGGAATTCATTTAAATAGGCAAACACTCTCTCAACTTTTAAAAACAATGTAGAGTTTTTTCTCTTTTTTTTTTTTTTTTTAAGTTGCTTTGGAGTCCAGGCCATGTGGTGTGAAATTCTAGCAAATATCCATAACTGTTTTGGAGTCTGATTGATGTTTACATGAGTATGTTTGGGATAACACTTTAGATGTTTTTTTCTTTTCTGGCTTACAGAAAAATCAATTGTCTTGAGTCTGCTGTTGAGAAGTACTTTGTTCTTTATTTCTGTCTACTAAATTTGAAGAATAATTAAATGGAGGCTATGAAAGTATTGATCCTTAAGTTAGAGATTTGACTACATCATACTCATAAAACAGAATAAAAAAGTAGAAAACTTTGCATGGAATGATATCTTGGAAGAGACCTCTTCAGCTTTTCCACCTGAATAACCATTCTGGATGTGCACTTACAACTTCTAGAAGTTTGTGGGTTTTTTTACCTAGATTTTATGTAGTTTCAACCTTTTCACTTATCTCCTGTATTTACAACATACAATTTCATTACCCTTGAGAGTGGTTGTGTTGATATGCGCCTGTGGTAGTACTGCTGAGGACTTGGGAGGTGGATGGTTTCCAGCACTGCCAGCTAAGCTTGTGTACATGTTGCTCATTCAATTTTTACAGGAAGTACTTAAGAAAAAACAAACCAACACAGAGCTGAAATTTAACTTGTTGGTTCTGAAGGGCTGTGGTTGAGTCCTGCAGCGTGTTGGGGAGGAGAAAAAGTAGGGTGGAGGAGGGGAAGTGTGATTTGTGTTCAAGAGTTCGAAAGACCAGATTTTCTTTATTTCTTTAGCCTTCCCATGCAGAGACAATTTGTGTAACCTTTAAAATTGATGAAGGTTTACTTTGACTGGTGGCTGAAATTTCAAGCAAATGCAGTAAGGTAGTTTCTTTGAGGAGGAAAGGTGTGGACATCAGGGCTTTACTTGCTTGTTTTAACAACGGCTATTACGTATCAGCAAGTCTGTTCTAGTGAGGCCACCAAGTAACTACAGGGTGATAATATTTTGTATTTCTCAGTTCTGGGAAGACTGAACCATCCATAACTGGAAATATTTTTTTCTTGAAATTTTTATATTTTTTCATGTCTGGATGGGTTACGCTAAAAAAGACTTCGATGTCCTTGACGTTATTCCTGAAGAAATAGAAGCATTTGTTCCTACATGATGCAAAGTTCTTCCTGTTATTTGAACATCTGAAATCCATCTTCATATAGGAATTTCAAAGCTTCTTGAAAAAAATGGCATTTTAAAAGAACAGCATAAAATACCAAGAAAAGAAGTGACTTATCCAAGGGCAACTTTTACTGAACTGCTGCAAAAGTTATTCTGATATTTTTTCTCATCATATTATTCTAAAGTATTCTGGATTTTGCTCCTCGGAGCAACCAATCCATTTGAGTTGTTATAGTTTAAACTCTCTGCTTAGACATTATGGCCCCTACCTTGAATTTCTTCCCAGAATCAGAAAGGAGTGGACGTGCAGTCTTTTCCTGACTGTCTTGTTCCTACAGTCTTTCTTCATTCTTTTTCCTTATCAAAACATTACCGTACAGATACTTAACTACAACCATGATTATGTTATCGCTGTCTTCATTTGAAATCATTTTTATCTTCTTGAAGTACTTATTTTCTCTTGAGTTACTTACATACTGAAGACCTCATAAAATTCTTATTTCCAAGTTCGCATGAGATAAATAAGGCAGATGTATTGCTTTTTAAAAACAAGTGGAAAATATTGGAATGGTGGCTATTTTACAGGCCAGCATTCTTTGTCTTTATAACTTCTCTCAGTGTAAGATGCCATGTATTGGGAGAGTAGCAAAAGTTTTATGGAATAGGTCTGAAGAGACTGGAAAGTAAACAAGGTTAATATAAAATATGCTCGTGAACTTAAAATTATCAGTGCTAGAAAATTGTGTGATTGTTTTCATATAATTTAAACAGGGAAATAAGGCAATGTAAAAATTAGTGGTCTTATTTTGCAGTCACTGTTGGATGAGATATTTATAATCAGCAGTAATTCTGGAGGTTTCCTGCTGGCTTGGGGTATAGTGTTTCCAGAGTGAGTTTAATTAACTCATGTTGCTTTCATCTTTGATTACTGGCTGTGCTGATAAACATCTCCAAAAGGCAGGGATAGGAAAATAATATGTAAGATTTCCTTGTGAAACTTTCTGAAATGTGTGTATTAAGACAGTTTATGTTCTGTGTCTAAATATATTAACTGATTTGGTGTAATTTTCTTGTTACAGATTCAGAATATGAACAACATAATCACTTTTCCATTGGACAGTTTGCTGAAGGGAGATCTGAAAGGAGTAAAAGGGGTATGTTTTTCTTCCTACTTGTATATAGGATTGCTGTTGGTACAATAGATATCTTTAGCGAGTGTATTAATCTTATGTGTTGGAAGGCATAGGATTCTCAAATAACATATTAGCTCAATAAACAAGACTTTGGGGTTGTTTTTTTTTTTTGTTTTTTGGGTTTTTTTTTGTGAATCGAGTCATCCCTTCTGTTTGTGGTTTCACATACCACGTGTTCTTGATTGTGTATATAAAACAACATTTGAGAAGCTTTAAAAGCAGGACTGAGATACAGAGGATAAGCAGAGAAAGAGGTGTAAGATTTAGATGTTTGCTTAGTTGAGTAAAGGGTAGTGCTATATTTTAAAGGATTATTACTAGTATATTTATTTAGCATTCTAAACTTACCTGGAACTATTAAGAAACACACATTAGACTGTTTGAGCATAGGATTTTTCTTGAAGAAGCTGAAATGTATTTGTTTATGCCCCAAGGACATTGCTTATTTGAAATAACAGCAAATTAGGACTCAAATGATATGTTTATAATAAATTTCAGAGCCTATGGCGAGCAAACTTACTTGGCTTATGCTTTGTTTGCTAGTGAGCAAACAGGAAGTGACTGGCAGCTATTGTTCTAGGACATCGAAGGAAGGAGAAAAATATGTGCATAGACTAAAAATGGTTTCTGTAAATTACTGGGGGATAAATAGATTATTTCAAAAGATAGGCTTATTATCTTTGTATTGTTTGCTTACCACATTTCACTCTTGTTCTCTGTGTCAGAAGAAATACATTTATTACAATACAGTGTCGCCCCACTGACTGGAAAATATAATCAAATGCTGCTTTAGTTAATTTAATAATTGTCTCAGTAACTAACGAACATGTAAGAATTAGTTCCTAATCTGTAATTGCGAAGTTTTTCCAGTGTCTGACAGTTAACATCTTTTTGTAGTTGTCTGTTCTCTTGAACTTCATCAGAATTTCAGCTCTTGCATTTATAGACATCAGTGAAATAACTTTACAACTTGTTAAGATACTTTTATTCAAATTACCTTATTCAGAGGAAAGAAGATAAAGGAATTTGGAATATAAGTAATTCAGAATTCTCACGGAATTAGTTATGCTGAGCCGTAAGGCCTATACCGTTCTCATTAAGTCAGTGGAAAATTGATATTTTAAACTTTAGTGTGATGCATCAAGTTCTTAGCCAAGGCTATAGTGCAGCCTCAGGATAGGGACTTCTTTCCAGTAGAGCCAGAGATAGAATGATGAGAAAGTAGTTACTTGGATTAATAGGAGAATACGGTCTTGGGATAACATGTAGTTATACCTTTTAAAGAGTAAAATGGAGCTGTAAAAATCATAGCAAAAAGCATCCTAGAGATGCTTTTAAAAACATGAGTGTATTAATTCTCTTTACAAGATTGTTTTTCCTATGTGCCAGATTGCTTTTGCACAACCCTGAGGTGAGCTGTTCAAGAAAGAGTGAAGCCCCTCATTCTAGTAGGCACTGCAAGTGGCCGAGGTGTCTTCATTGTTAGAGCCACAGTATTTTTCATGTAAATAGCTGGCTGTAATTTTTTCTCTTTTCTTGACAGGACCTGAAAAAACCCTTTGATAAAGCTTGGAAGGACTATGAAACAAAAGTGTATGTATCTTTTAAACTTTTATTTAAGAGGGAAATGTAACTGAAATCTGTAGATGTTATTATTTAATGCCAAGATTGGATGCTCTCAGCAGGTGCAGCGTGTACTAGAAGTGGATGTACACCTATATGAGGCTTGGAAGTGGTGTCTCATGTTGTGGATCTAACCCAACTTACCAAAAGCCACTTGTTTGAAGTTACCAGATACACTATATAAGCAACTATAAAATAAGTTTATAAAAAATGGAATTTTATATCCAGCTAAATAAATTGAATGAGTCAACAAAGCTCAACACGTAATATCAAACACAATTGATTCTGATTCCTTGTAAATCTTAAGTGGTTCAGTGCCCTCTATCAGGGACAGTTGTTTCCAGGGTTGGCCCGGTCAGTTGTATCAGCACAGCTGACAGTCTCTGAAGTAGAATTTTGTAGTGAGTTTTATTCCACATTACAGTATTATCTGGATTACGATTATCAGTTTTGTGTCACATGCATCTTTGTTCTTCTGAAATAATGCTGCCTTGTATGAGACCATTTCTGATGATAGAGGTCCAGAAGAATCACATGTGATGGCACTACTTAAGAAAAATAACTTGCAGATCCACAGCCAACTAGACTGGCTGAAAATCTAGCACCAGTTGTATATTTTTTTCAATTGCACAAAGTTATAATGATTCTCTGGTGCCCACTGAGTTAGTCTGTCTGAAGTCTTCAGAAATTATTCCTGTAGCTGGTTTACTCACAAAAGCAACAAGTTAGCTAAATTTCGTTATTCCTTTTGTGAATAACAATGAGAATAGTCTAATTATTGTTTTCTAGCATCAGATTTTGAGGAGGATCTGTGTGGCTTTTGGTTTTTGAAACTGCCTAGCTATAGCTGGCTTTTCATAAAAAGACATTCTGAATTACTGAGGCAAACCTCTGGTCTGACACTCTAAAGCCATGGAAGATTGTGATGGCTCCAGTGTTTTATGTTCCTGACACCAGTGAGCAGTCTCATTGGTGCCATACCAGTTATTGACTGTTGAAGTAATTAAGATTTCTAATCATTGCCTATGGCAGCAGTTGATCTCTGAGGACAGACCTTAAAGAATAGTCCTGTAATTTAGTCTGCTGTTGTCTACCAGTGCTCGATTGCTGGATCTGAAAGCTTGTTTACCTGTCTGTGACTATTGATCCTGACATCCCACAAAGTTTATGTGCAGAATTTAAAATAAATTTGTGCACTGCTGGGACATACACCAAGAGCACTTGTATGTTACTACTGGACCAAGATCTCGAGTGCTTTTAGGATTTCTGATCTAATATTCACTAGGATGAGTGTGTTGAAGTGGTGTAAAGATTTGTACTTGATCATCGGTTTGCTCAGAGCTGGTGTTTCAGAGTCAGATATTCCAGAAATATTTTCAGTTGTTATTTAATTTAATTAAGTACTTGAGAAGTAAAAAATCCTCTTAGAAAATGTATCTGTATATTTGGGGGTTCTCATTTATGGACATGTTGGAAATGTTGCTCTGCGTGCTGTGTCATTCATGACCTGAAAACGTGATGCTGACGATGTGTTTTCTGTCTGTGGGATTGAATCCATTGCTGCTTGTATGATATAATGAGATTTTTTCTTTTTCTTTCAACTGGCAATCCTTTATAAAGCCTGTTTTATGACTTTGCTTTCAAGTAAGACACTTGGGTTTTGATCTGAAACAGGTTTCTTTTTCCACTTGCAGTTATCTCTACTTTCTGCAAGATTTTTTAACAATTGAAGCAGACCTCCTTGACAATGCTCATTTCTAAACCGTTTACGTGTCAGGTTATTCAACGTGCAAAAGTTGAAGGTAGCACATATTCATCGGGAAATTCTTTCAGATCTTTGAACCATTTTTTTTGGTATTTCTAAGTGGTGGGCTGGTACAGTTACTGGGTGCTCTATTTTTTTTTTAAGTCGTTGGATGAAATCTCCATATCTATATTTTGGAGTTTTAAGCTCTTAGTCCAGCCTGTTGGACTCCTTGACTTTGATCAAGACCGAAGGATCATCTGATTGAGGCTCAGGATAGGGAGCCTGGGAATTCTGTGTGCAAGAAAATTCTTTAAATCAATGGGCTGGTCTTTTTTGCCTTTTAGGCTGTTTTACAAAAGCAGAAATTACTTTTCATGGCGTAAGGTTGGCAGTCAGGGAATATTCTTTTTTGGTGCAAACTGTGTTGCTTATACCAAGGAGCAGACCAGTTTTCCATGGTTTTGTTGAGTTAAATTCAGTCTTGGAACTTCCCTGAGACCCCTGCCCCTGCAGTAGGACGGTGGGATTTGTCAGACCTCTTGTGCATAAGATCAGTTCCCAGATAAATTGAGATGTTACGAGCTGTCATTATGGGGCATTTGTCTTTAAAAACCAGAGATGGGAAGTTTAATGATGTGATTTTCAATTTCGAATGAGAATATTAATTTGAGCCTGAATCTGTTCAGGTCGGCTTTTTTCTCATACTAATTTTTGGACATAGGAAAACAGTTTCTCTGAAAAAGAGGTTGCTCTGGGTTGCTATTATACATGCTACGAGGTTTCTTAAGAAAATAACTCTCTTCCTTCTGTGGCTGTCCCAAATGGATTTAAACTTCCTTATGGCTGTGTGTTTTGGTCATCTGTAGCAGTACTCGCCTCAAGAATTCTTAATTGCGAATTTTGGGGGTTTTGTTGTGATATCTTCATGCTCCCTGCTTTAATAAAAGGGACAAAGGAACTGGGAGAGGTAACCTCAGTCTCACCTACAGCTTGTATTGCCAGAGTAGAATGGTGGAGGTAGGTGCTGGTAGCCAGAGGTTTGCTCAGCCTTCTCCAGTCTGTTACTTTAGATAACCACTTGCTTGGATTGTGCCTAAAACCAGTTTTAGGTGTGTGCTTAGTGAACTGTCTTTTCCGTGATATTTCTTCAAGTAGGTGAATAACTCTTTTTAAAATTCTTCTTGTTTTCTTTATTTTTTCTTTCTTTTACTTTTCCCTTTGGGTTAACAAGCTATTCAAGGCTGCTAGTCTGCTCTTTTTCTGCACATGCCTCTGTATCATATGCTTAACATCATATCGTTCATCTGCGTCTCCTAGTCACAAGTACAGACCTGTGAAGCTATGTGCCAGATAATGAAGAGGTATTTTTGTAGTCTGTGGGGAAGTGACAGTTTTCATATTGATTGCTGTCTTTATGAGGAAAAATTTAAGCTTATTTGTCACACTGTCTCATCTCTCTTACTTGCACCTTTGTGATGACCTTTTGGGTGCAAATATACCCAAGTGCGACCTATATGAAAAGAAATAAAATTAATTTTAAAATGGCATCTGCTTTGCTCTATTTGCATAAGAATTTTTGAGCTGCTGCTTCAACCTCTATATGTAATTAAGTGTGTTTAAAAATTACTATGTATCTAGTTCTTGTTTGGGAGAGAGATGTTAATATCCATTCTGATGCTCTTGGATCACCATCCATCATTGTTGATTACTATGCAGTTTCTTTGCCCTGTAGCCACCTAACTTCTCAGACTGTTTTCCTCAGGATCACCTTAGCTGAAGTAACTGTGGAAAGCTGGATCCCTATTTCTTTTTACCCTGGGGCTGCTCTTGAATAAAGTAGTATGAGGAGCAAGTAACCTATGGCTTCATGCAAACCTACCTCAGTCAAAAATTGGGACTATCCTGAGGTGACATTCGTGAATAATTTATCTTTTCTCACCATCAATCATTAACATGACTCAGTTGGAGCCATAAAGATTTTTAAATGTTTTTAAAGCTGTAAAGCAGTGCACTTCTCTTGGGACCTCAGTTACAGTTGTGGTTTCCTACATAAGAGCTGGAAGATGCTGCCAGCCACTCCAGCAGCACAGCGGGACTGGTCTGTGTCCTTCGGGAGAGCTGTTTCAGAATGGGTTCGTTTTGTTACGAGGCAGTTGCTTTCCCCCGTGTACTTAAACACTAATGGCAGGCGTGCCGGGGGACCATATGGGGAAGGAGTACACATGTCATAAAAACTGCTCATTCTCCCAGCAGACAGATCGGATTCAGTAAGGCACCGAGCCAGATTTCACCCACATGGTTCAGTTTAATCGGTCCTGTTGTGGTAGATTCTGAGGTAAAGACTTTGTATCAATTTTGCACAGGAAATAGAAGCATAAACTTACTGAAGTGTATTATTTACAGGTTTTTTTAGCTGAATATGTCTGTATTCTGGACATAAACCCGATTTTCCTGAAAAGAAAGAAATATTAGTTTTTTAAAATAGAGTTGTCTTATTTTGGGGCCTGTAAATGCCTATTATCTTCAGAAGTCTTCTTTAGTAAGTGTTGCGCTAATGCTATGAAACGTAAAGGTTAAATGAAAACTAATGAGCTATTCCTGGGAAGGCTGGCTGCCTCTCCTCCTTTGCCATTCTCCTTTTAAAAACTGGGCATGAGGTCTCTTTTGCACAACTGAGTGAAAAGAACAAGTTGTTTGAATGTACTTATGGCATTTTAAGATCCAGGCATTAGCAATACATTACCGTGAAGAAATGCAAGTGCTCATATCTAGAAATAACTATCGTTGATTTGTTTCTGAACCATTTGAAGTCAATGGAAAAATGAACAAAGTCAAATACAGACATCTGTTAAGATGCCTGCACAGCTATTTGTTTAAGTGATGGTATTTCCAGTTTGGTAAACTCATGTTTTAAACAATATGAAAAAATTTTATCTGAAAATTCTGCAAGCTTTTCTCAATTTACTTCTTCAGAGCTCTAACTTAACTCAGTAGATCATTGATATTCATAGCTCCTAGATATTTCTGCCGTGTTTCCTTTTAAAGCAAGTACATAAGACAAAGTGGAGGTCACAGCTTTAAAATAGTGACATAGAACGAAAGTGCTAAACAAGGTAGCTTAAGTATAGAATCATAGACTAGAATAATACAATCATTTAAGTTTGAAAATACCTTTAAGATCAAGTTTAACCATAAACCTAGTGCTGCCAAGTCCACGTCTAAAGCAAATCCCTAAATGTTACATCTACACATCTAAATACATGCAGGGATGGTGACTCAACCACTCCTCTGGGCAGCCTGTTCCAATGCTTGACAACCCTTTCCAGAAGAAATTTTTTTCTAATATCCAATCTAAACTTCCCCTGGCACAACCTGAGGCAGATTCTTTTTGTCCTATTGCTTGTTACCTGGGAGAGGAAACTAAAATTCCACTGGTAAAACCTCCTTTCAGGTAGTTGTAGAGAGTGATAAGGTCCCCCCGAGCCTCCTTTTCAACAACCTAAAGAATCCCAACTCCCTCAGCCACTTCTCATCAGACTTGTGCTCCAGACCCTTCACCAGCTCTGCTGCTCTTCTCTGGACTTGCTCCAGCACCTCAGTGTCTTTGAGGGGCCCAGAAATGGACACAGCACTTGAGGTGCAGCCTCACTGGTGCCAAGTACAGGGGAACAATCACTGCCCTGGTCCTGCTGGCCAGGCCAGGATATTTGCTGATACAGGCCAGGAGGCCCTTGGTCATCTTGGCCACCTGGGCACACGCTGGCTCGTGTTCAGCTGGCTCCTGACCAGGACCTCCAGGCTCTTTTCTAATGAGCAGCTTTCCAGCCACTCTGTCCCCAGCCTGTAGCGTTGCCTGGGGTTGTTGTGATCCAAGTACAGGACCTGGCACTTGGCCTTGCTGAACTTCATACCACTGGCCTTTGCCCATTGACCCAGCCTTTCTAGATCCCTCAGCAGAGCCTTCCTACCCTCCAGCAGATCCACATTCCTCCCCCAGCTTAGTGTCATATGAAGACTTACTGAGGGTGCACTCGATCCCCTTTTCCACGTGATTCACAGAGATATTAATCAGGACTGGCCCCAACACTGACCCTGGGGAATACCACTAGTGACCAGTCACCAGCTGGAGTAACTCCGTTCACCACCATCCTCTGGGCCTGGCTCTCCAGACAGTTTTTTTGCCCAGTGAACAGTGCACCTGTTAAAGCCATGAGAAGCCAGTTTGTCCAGGAGAATCCTGTGGGAAAGTGTGTCAAAGGCTTTACTGAAGTCCAGGTAACCACATCCACAATATACTGTTTCAAGTCTAAGATCTCATATGAAGTATTTTTAATTTGAAAGAGATTACATGCAAATTAAGTGGAAAAGTCTTTGAATGAATCTGCAGATGTTATGGATGAAATGATGAAAATACTTGAGCACATTTTATTCCTTTTGCTCTCTTCCCCTTTATCATTCAGAGCAGGATGTATGAAAGGGAAAACCTTTCCAGCATTTCCAAAGGGAAAACATGGCTTCTCCATTGAGGACTTGAGTGATAGGAGAGACATGCTTTACAGTCAGCACTGACAGGCAGTAGGGTGAAATAAAATGGAGGGTCTTTCACCAAAAAGCTGGAGGGCCAGAGCCTAGAGAGTCAGGCTGAAAAGGAAGACTAGACAAAGAGAGGATATGTGAAATGAAAATGTCTAGTATTATTTTGTCAAACAAAATAGCCTTCGGAAGCACTCCTTTTTCCAGAGTGCTCCCAATTCAAGTGTGTTCCTTCCAGGTGCTACTCTCGGTCTCTGCACCTTCTCATGTACGTACCCAGGCTCAGCCTGGCTTACTGCTCTGTGGAGAAGGAGAGGAAGAATGACAGGGTTGCCTCCCAGCCAGCCAGTTCGCTACTGCTGCATGTACACAGGGTGCTCTGATTGTTTACCCTTATTGACTGGCAGAATATAACTGCAAGTCTTGGGTGTTTATTTATACCACGATCTGTGTGACAAAACTGATTTATTTGAAATGCAAATTATAATTTATATTGAAAGATGGTTGCTTTTCAAATTGAAGCTGTAAAAATAGTCTTATATTGGAAACTGAATGGGTGAGACCATTCACTTTGTATCTCTTTGACTACTGTTGTAATTCTTCTTCCTGTATTTCAGCTTTGCTTGTCTGTTACACACATCTGAGCTCACTGTATTTTAGTTATGTGCAGCTGTGTTGTAAATGGAGTGACGTGTGCTCACATTTTAATCTTAGTCAGCAAAGTCTGTAATATGTGATATGTGCTGCATGAGCTTCACGAACAGCAGCATTACAAAACGCTGCTTTCTTATGGCTTCTAGGGTGTTATTTAGAGTTTTCATAGTTTTCTTATTAATTTGGGTTAACTGATCTCCCTGGAAAACGTGAATACCCTGCAACACTTGGAAATCCCAGTGTTAAGTTACAGGACTGTCTTTGCCAAAAGGATTTGGTTAATGTCACAGTAGACTGACACTTGAAGCTGAGTTGATCCTTGCATTCGGATAGGACACGCAGCCAGCCTTTAGCACTCAGAAGATTTGTGTGCAACACTGCTGTGAGGGGTTTCTTTGTTTCCCTAAAAACAAAGTGTCCTGTAGTATCAGTCAGGTAGGAGGTAGCAAATAACTGTAGCAAAACAACAGGATAAATTCTGAATTACAAAGATGAAGCTATAGTTAGATATTAAAAGCATAAATAATGAGGAAATGCGAATGTGAAACGTACCATCATGTATCTCTGATACTTGTCACTGAGAGATGATTTGGATTTTTTGGTAAAGTGTCTTTTTGAGTTTTTGAAGACAGGTAGCCTGAAGCTCCACCAAATGGCTTCAAGGATATTTTTCTCTGAATTGCTTGATAGAGGTCAGTATATTTTCGTCTTGGTTTAACTATTTTTTTGCCTATGGAGTATGATTTATCATTTAAAAAGCAGAAAGGATGCTTTCCCCAAAATCTTGCTTTCTTTAGGAGGAATACAATGGATGCTGTGATATTGTGCATAGTGTTTGACTCCTTGGCAGTGTTAGCTGTTTTTTGGTTTAACGAGCATTTAGAGATACCTTATGATATGCTAATAGACTCCTAAGATTTTGGAGGTGGTTTCATTAGCTTGTGCTGGGGTATTGTTCTCTGTAAACAATGAAAATTCTATATGATAGTAATTGGTAATTATTAGCCTTCACACACCTGGTCACATGTCAGTGAGTTCTCTGGCCTCAAGAACTGTTAGGTTAATTTGGAAATTGAGAGAACTGGAACATCCTGGATCTTTCCTCTGAGGTCTGACTGTTTTAGAACTATCGTGTGTGATATAATGTAAACTCTTCTAGAGTGTGTGCTAGAAAGGAGCTGCATATTTATAATTTTCTGTGAATCTTTTTTGTAATGGTTTGTCTTTCTTGTTCAGGATTGTCTGGTTAATTCTTGTGTTTGGACTCTTGTTTTCGGTGCCTACAAAATAGTGTAATTGGGAGTAATTGAGTAAGAGTACAGACTTATTTTTAATGCTAATAGAACATTCTGGAATTGAGTTTAATTCAGGCAACTGGAGGTTTTCGGAATATTTATTTCAAAGGAGAGGAGCTTCCTTCCAAATGTCTGCTTCTGGCGGGATGTGATGGGCTGAGGAGGAGCACAGTGCTGGCTGGATGTGCTGGCTGCTGGAATACTGCACAGGGCTGGCTCTGCTGTGCCTGCCTGTGCTGACAGCACAATGGGGCTTTTTGAATTGCTGCTCAAAATGCTTCCCAGTGGGAATGTTGAGGGGTAGGATTAATGGAATTAGTTCTTGTTTTCCCTTGCTGCTTGAGGTGTAATAGGAGGCAGTTCCTCATTCTTGAGAAGTGTAAGTACAGAATATTTTGTTGACTGTAAGTCCTTAGACCTTCTAGACATTTTCCTATAAGCTGATAGGGTAATGTTAACATCAGGTTAAGAGAGTACTTGAGACATGTCATCTTTTCAGAGAGAGAGCTGAGAGACACTTGACTACCCAAGAGGAGGTAGGACAGTTGTGTGTGTTACTTGTTCCTCTGATCTCCTTCCTGTATTCCGGCGTAATGCTTCCTCTGGTTCAAAAGCAGTATAGCATTTCCTCAGGAAGCTCTTTTCAGAATTTTTAAGGTTCTGAACAGTATGAGTGGCAAACTAAAAGTCTTCAAAAAGTAAACACCCTCGTGTATTTTCTTTCCTTAATATCTTTTTTTTTCTATATTAGACTTGTCTAACTGGGTTGTCAAATTATGCTACTGCATTTAGAAATAATATGGAGAATAGCTTTAACAAATGCAGAAGTGAGTTTTTGGGAATATGCCAGGCATTAGTTATTCATTTATATTCTGCAGGAGAACCTGTTTTATTCAGAGCTCTTGGAAAATGTTCATGGAAACTTTTAGGGAATTAGGACAGCTGGTCTAGCAGACTTTGAAGTCTGCAACACAGCCGGCTGGTCGGCATTCCCAGTGCCAACTGGCTCAGCAGCAAGTAGAGACAGCAACTGTGATTTGGCTTAGGAAACCCTGTATATATAGAAGATGACTTGATGACAGGCAAGACTCAATAAATCTGGTGACATAATTGAACTTTGTTAACCAGTGTTTGCTCTGTTGGGATTAAACATCCCCCTATGTTTTCAATTAAAACTCATTATTTTTTCCTGTATTTTCTTTCTTTGGAGTAAGAACTTAGTATCTTCTTCTCATTTATTGTCTTCTTTCGGAATATCTGTCAGAACATTACTTAGACAGATGATTAATTAGATTTCAGCTACTGTATGTCATTGCTGATCTTTAGTCATTGTCAAATTTCAAATGAAATGTCATCTGGAAGTAAGTCATATGCAAAGCTACAGGAGTTTGGCTCCGCATCTGTCAGTAGACTTTGTGAATAATCTGATTTCCTGAGAGGCCGTGGATTTCTCACTTCATTGACTGATTCTTTTTGCCTTATAGTACAAAAATAGAGAAGGAGAAAAAAGAGCATGCTAAGCTGCATGGGATGATTCGTACAGAAATAAGTGGAGCTGAAATTGCAGAAGAGATGGAGAAAGAAAGAAGGTTCTTCCAGTTGCAGATGTGTGAGGTAAGGTTCAGTGTGAAATTATTATTGTCCTGCTGCTGTTTTTAGGAAAATTTTGAAAAATGCAATTGTTTAACAGCAGCTGTGATGTTAAAGGGAAATGCCAAGTTATTTGTTGACTCCATTTGTGAAAATATATTTTTTTTATTATCCTGATAGGCAAACTTTGCAGGGACATTTAGACATTTTCTAATTTCACTTAACAGGTAAATTAATGCAAAGTTCAATAAGACACTAAGAGATTATAATAAATAAGTCTTTATACTATTACTTCACTGTAAGTTATTTTAAACCCATGATCATTCTCTGAATTGTTCCCTGTGCTGACAGCTGTTGCGTTATTATGAGGAGAGGCTCTAGCCTAGCACACTGCTGGGTTGGTGCAGAAAAAAAAGTGCTAAGGATGGAATCCAGTTGTCTTTCAAGTTGTTTCAGGATGTTTCTACTTCAAAATCTCTGTGATTTTGCAGTATGTTAAATCTGATGTGAATATTTTTGGTTCGATTCATTTAAGGATATGTCTGGCTCTGTGGTTGGGAACTCAAGTTGCTGTGTTCTTTTTTAGTATGCATTAGCCCAAAAATACACCATGGGTGTTTCTACTGCCTTTCCTGTGATGATGATAGCTAATTTGACTCATATGCCAGCATGGCATAACTGCAGTTGTCCTGAATATCACTTTTAGTAACTACAGGCACTCATACTTAAGAGAAAAGCTTTACATTCCTATACAGAGTCAGAGTAAAATGTTCAAAACTGATAAAGAGATTTGAGTAACAAATAAACATATGGATGTTGTCAGTGAGTTGCCCATCTGTATCCTTCCTAAGAAACAGCTTGGAACAAATGCTTCTCTCTTGCTGTGTCACAGTAAAGGAAGAGTTCACTTTAGTGAGTTGTAGTGATAATGCAGGGTGAAGTCTGTGAAATTGGATCAAATTACCTTAAATGTGGAATAGCTGAAGTGTATCCTGTATTTCTTCTGATTTTGAGGAAAATAAGTTTATACTCGGTTACCTCTGAGCAGTCATAAAAGAGGACTTTGGTTTTGTTTTGATAGTAAGTCAGAAGGGTGACGTATTGAAGTTTTATCATAAGTACAGACTAGTTCTCTATAAATCATGAAAGTAAACGGAATACCAGATGCCTAGAGGCCCATTTTAAATTAACAGGAGCTGGAGAGGTGATTGTTGTAACTAAATACTATCCACTGCACATGTCTGCATTTAGGCTCATCATTTGTTCACCTGAACCAGCATAAGAAGCTGCAACATTGAAAGCTGGCACCTGGATGCTGCTTTAGTTGGTTTAAAACATTTAGGGTGTACTGTGAGAAGGGGAAAACCAGATGCATTAGAGCATCATGAAGACATTCATTCCTTTGCTTGGAGGTCTAAGTTGGGGTTAAAATTTTTTGTCATTTAATGGACAGTTAAGGACTTTGATATTTGATCAATAATACTTCTGCTTGCATGGCTGACATATCTGTGCTATGGTATTCGGGGGAGGAGCTGCCACTTAGTATGGACTTTGATTGTGCCTTATGCAAAAGGGCAGTAATTTCACTTCTTTTGCGCTTGACAGTAGATTTTTTGAAAAATGTCTTGCTAAACTGTAATTTGTTGTAATTACCATGTATAAGGATTTGATAAAGAAAACTATAAAATCAACAGGCAGATTTTAAAATTTGTTGAAATAATCCCTCACTTTTTTTTTTAGTGAACTGCTTTCCTCCTTAATGACATCTGTTTAGCAATGAATTTAACAACTAGTGAGATACAGTTTTAGATGTTCTGCTAGGTATAAGAATGGGTTCCTAAATGTACTACACAAACCCTTTCATTCTTTCTTTAGCAGAGGCTTTTTTTAGAAGCCACAAAGGATATTCTAACAATCTGAACAAATCATAGTGAAACATCCTCACAGGATATCAAAAATCAGCAGTGACAAGAATCCCTTTTGTGTGATTTAACTCTCGAAGCCACTTTTTGCTGCATTTTCTTTTAGGTTTTGTAAATCTGCGACTGTTAAAACTTGTTGAAATATAACTGAAAACAAAGCGTTAAAAAAACCCCTGTAGCAATAGTAAGTAATTTCTTTTGTGAATTCCTGTTTTAACAGTACCTGCTGAAAGTCAATGAAATCAAGATTAAAAAAGGAGTGGACTTGCTTCAGAACTTGATCAAATATTTTCATGCTCAGTGCAAGTATGTTTTACTTTTCTTTATATCTACGCTAACTGGAACAATGTTTTGTTTTCAACTTTTGACATCATCATAACACTTTTCTAGAATTTTCAAAATAAATGTTAAGATTCAGCTGTTCTTGCTGATTTCTTTTGACAGATTGCTTTTGTCAGATTCGTCATTGCTTTTGTTACTATGTTCTGAGACATGTAATGATCTTGAGCTTGTTACATTGAATATAATTGTATGTTCCAAGGGAATGCCGAACAATAATTTGCCATGTTTATAAACTACTCTTGAAACAGGACTTTTAGTTTGATCTGTTACTTAGTGGTCCATTAGTTTTGATGGACTTCTTTGAGTGTATCTAACAATGATCTAAATTAATTCTGTGCTCAAGAAAAATAAGTTGCATGAGCAGTGGAATAAAACTATGTTGAAAAAGTCACTCTTTTTCTAGTTTATTGGAGGAGAACCGAGTAATAAAACACATAGTTCTTATTAGAATTATGTGCTTTTGTTATGGTAGTCTTACAAATCTGTCATGTAGCAATGAAGTCACCGCTGTAAACTTGAAAGAACCACTGCTAACCTGTTGAAATCAGTACGTTTTCATCTTAAAACAGCAGTCTGCATCTATGTATTTCTTCCTTAAATAGCTGTGTTGCTTTTAAAATCAGTTTCATTTGCAGTATGTCATTAATTTGCTCTGTCTATTTAGTAAAATTTCAGCAACATAAATGCTGTGTTGTGTTGTCACTTTCATGACTGCTTCCCAGAGTGAAAATATTTTATGTTGCAAACAGTGCAGCAATATTTAATCAAATATGCATGTAATTGTGAGTACTTAAAATTTATTTTTTAAATCTCAAATTATTTTTTGTAAGAATTGGAATACTTGGCATGGATAGCATTAGTCTGCCAATACAAAATACATGTACTACAGAAAGATGTAGCATATTCGGTTTGCCTATAGACTATAATTAATGCTTGGGAAACAAAGGGGTTTTCCTTTAGTAAAAAGATTGCATCAGACATGAAATTATGTGGCTTCAAGAAATCACAATTATTTTATATCTACTAGAACTTCTGCTGTTCTGCAAATGAATCTTGCATGTTCTGCAAGATTTCTTCAGAAAATGGGATGAGAACTTGTATGTGAGGTGAGAATGAGGAAAATTTATGTGGCAGTGGATTGTGGCAGTTCTGAGTCTAATTGGGGATTTTGCATGTTAGAATAAGCTATGATGGAAATAAAGAGGTGGATCAGTCAAAGATGGATTTAAAAAGTTTACTGTTTTGAAGTTTATGGCATGGCGTAATAATATGCATATCTTCCTTTGGCAACTTTCTAAGCAGAAAATACAAAGTAAAGTTTCGTAACAAGTTGCTTTCTGCTTTTCTTTTTAAGTTTCTTTCAGGATGGGTTAAAAGCAGTTGAAAGTCTCAAGCCTTCAATTGAGACACTCTCGACAGATCTTTATACAGTGAGTAGCAACCTTTCATATTTGTGTGGTAAATTTAGTTTTTTACAGTAGAAGCGTGATCATTTTGGTTCAGGTTGCCTGACTATTTTAATAGTCAGCATTTAAGGTTTGGAGTAGATCATTGAGTAAAATCTTGTTTCAATGTAGCATTCAGAAGCCTTAGTTTCAGTTCAGGACCCCACTGTGTAAAATGTTATGAAAACAGCCTTTGCTCTGTGTTTATTAAGTGGAAAATAACATGTGGTTTCAAATGGAACGCAAGGAAGCAAGAGCATTGTGAGGCAATATCAAAGTCTTAACCCAGCAATATCCTAATCATTATCATTTTTTCTGCAGATACAAAGGAAAATAAACTGATCACATGATCTTTTCTCTTTGCTTTCGTTCTCACTGAACATTTCTCAAAAAAAGAATCGATTAAGCATCAAAATTGAAAGACCTGCATTGAAAATTTTAAAAATGCTATTTTTAACCTGTATGTTTCTTCATTCAAGATTAAACAAGCACAAGATGAAGAACGAAGACAATTAACACAGCTCAGAGATATTTTAAAATCAGCGCTCCAAGTTGATCAGAAAGAGGTGAGCATATAAGGTGGTCAAACTTTGGACTACCTATTTTAATTACTTGTAATGTAAAGTTAATATTCAAAATAGAGTTATTTTAAGTTTTATCAGACATCTAATTCCTTTTGTTCATTCGTCTTTGTTTTGATGCTGATATTTAATGTTTCTGAAAAAGGCATTTTTTTAAAAAAAATGAATGCCCACTAAGAATATGAGACTTACTGAAAGGTAATTTCTTTTTGTTACCAGTATTGTGAAATACTTCAGATGGTGCACTGTTACTCAAACTGAGAATGAAAGAACTTGGGCAGTATCAAAAAGACCCTATTCGTAGAACCTTATCTCAGGATATTATTCCAAACTGTATAAAGATTATGTAAAACTGGATTTCAAATCCCAAAACACTTCTGTCATCATCTGCAAAAATGACAATCAAGTTTGCTGCACTGCTGCAAAATGCCAGTGTTCAAGTGTGCAAGACCTGGGTCAGTTTGGCAATCTAACAAGTAATTTTTGAGTTCCGATTACGATTGCCGTTAATGAATTCTGGAGTCGTTTCATTTGGCAAACTCTGATCTGGAAGTAAGCATCTTTTGTCTAATGTAATTCTAAATATGGGGTCTACTTTTGTTTCAGATTGCTAGTGCCTCCTCTTCATATAAATAAATGCCAGCCAGCTTCCTTTGTGTGGCTGCTGGGCCATGAGTAAGTGATGAATGAAGCCCCTCCCCCTTTTCAGATTCTGTTTCTGGGAGGGTTCACAATGAAACAGTTTAGTCTATGGAGCTCAGACTTCCTTGACCTTTTCCGGTCTTGCTTTGATCTTCCCGTAAAAGTTACGGTGACTCCTAGCTTTTACTGGTGACAGACGATGGTTGTTGAGCAATGTCATCTAGTGAAGGATGTCCTTACCCACAGCTGGGGGTTGGACTTGATGATCTTTAAAGGCCCCCTCCCAACCCAAACCCATGTGATTCTGTGGCTTGCTGACAGGCATTTGGAACAGTCTTGAACACTCTTCACTTTGTTACCTTGAGAAGTTTGCGATAATGACCATTGCATACAAAGTCCCATAAGATCAGCAGGCACTTCCTTAGAGTCTGCCTGGCATTCAGGACTCACTGATTTGCCAAAAACTTCCAAATCTGAACTTGGTAGAATGAGAGACTAGGGATCCTCGTGGAAATGGTGACTGCTTTGGGTTAGCCATTGATTGCCAACTCTCAAGAAGGAGTCTTTGCTGTTTTAGGATGTGTTAGCAGGCGTCCTCTTTTAATTGGGTATGTGCTCAAGAGAGATACCAGTAGTAGTTGACTTTCATGGTTGCTGGGAATGTTTGTCAGTGACGCTGATATTAAATGTATATGGAAGATGTGACAAGTACACATCCTTTCACAGACTCAAAAATTAATAATCCACATACCTTTATTATTTCTACTGGGTTTGTGACATTTAAAGTACAAGTATAAAAAGTGCTTTATGCTATAGTCATTGTTTATTAATTCTGCAAATTTAGATATAGATGCTTACCTGCAGAGCATGAGAAGTACTATAATTAAAGGTTTTGAAAATATCAATTAATCACTGGGATGCCAAAGAGTTCTTGTGTAATTTACTGTACAACCCACTAATGTTATTCATGTTGCACTGTAATTTTCTTTACTATAACTGATTTCTTTTTCCTTCCTGAAATGCATTTACATTTTGTGACCGAAGTCTAGGAGAGTAAGTGTTACTATGTTTTAATGAAAATAGTGGCATGATTTCCATTCAGATTTCAAGAAACTGGATTTTTCCTCTGAGCTGTTGTCTATTGGCATGAAAAGACGGGTTCTTTCTTTCTCCTCTTTGGTGTATTTTATTACCAAAAAAATAAAAAAAGAAAGAAAAACATTGCCAAAAAATCTATCAGATTTTTCTTGGGAAAGAAAATTGTAAGACAAATTGGTGATTTCTTTTGTACTTTCTTTTGGAAATTAAATCCAGTTGCTTGATTTGATGTTCTTGCAAGATTTTGAAGATATATCTATTTTTAATTAAAATGGACTTCATGTATGAAATGACAGAACGTTGACAAATATTGTTCCTGATGTGTTTAAAAAACTGAACACACAAGCACTCTTAGAGAACTTTTTTTTTTTTGTGCCCGTATGCATAGTTTCTTCCTGCACACAACTTCCTCAAACCTGGTTTGTATTGAAACTTCTTTTTGAAATGTCATTTTGTGTATGCCTTTGTAATTTTTAATTTTTAAGCTTTTTTTTTTTTTAAATGTAGAAGTTCTGCAAGTTTCAGAGTCAACCTTAGAGTTCTATTGCCTTAACTGTTCTTGTTCCCATGACCTTGGGTGAGGTCACCTCCTGTGACTGTAGTGTTTAGATTTGTTTCTGCTTCTTTGGTAGAACCTATAATTTATTTAGGCCGCTGCAAAATAGGATAAATTTTGTGTTTCTTGACAAAAATTACGGTAGTTGTGCTATAGGAAAGGCTGCCTGCAGATAGATACATCTTATGGAGACTTTGTGAGGCTGTAATAGATAACGGATGGATCTATGAAACATTCTCTTGGCAATGATCCTGCAAATGTCAGAGAAGCTCAGGCTCTGGGAGAGCTATAAGAGCTTTTTTTGGCAGCTTTACACACAGGAGCGATCCAAACAGTCTAAAAATCCTGCTCCATGGGAGCTGTGGAATGGCTGGCCAAAATTTGTTGTGCATAGGTTGAAGCACCTTGTATGAAAAGTTATGTTGTGTTCACACAGTGGGGCAGATAAACAGGATTTTAGAAAATCTCTTACCAGTAGTCACAGACCATCTTTAGAGAATACTGTTTTCACATTTCTTTCATTTTTAGCTCTGCTGTTCAGCTTGACTTAGAAATCAGTATATCTTTATAGACTTTGGAGGAAAGAATTTCAAACCTTTCTATGGTCAGTGAAGTGATTCACTAAAAACATGCTGCAAATTTTAAATGACTCACCTCTTTTTATATGCCTATCTGCATTTCAAATTTGATAAAGTGGTCAAAGTTCAGTTCCTTAGGCTTGTGTACTTCAGCCTGTTCTGATCTTGTTATGTTCAATATATACTTAAAATGACAATACTCTGCACTAGGTGTGTGTCCTCTATCCTGCAGTGATCCATTTCCTCCCATAGGTAATGTACATTGTTTCTGCTCCTCCAATGAGGCCATTGGGTCTGACCCTGTCATGTGTGATTTGTATCTCTGTTTTGTGCAGTATGCAAACCAGAAGTAAGGGAAGATCCTTTGGAGAGCCTGCATATGGAAAAGGCATGTTGAACTTGCCTGGAAGGATGTTAATTGTAGTGGTGATTTGTGGGGTGGTATCTTGTCTCTTAGGAGCTAGATCAAAATCATGAACTTCTTGTCAGACAGCTGTGGAAAACCATCATTTGGCAATCAGGTTGGACAATATTGATCTGGACATGACCTGAGCTGAGAATTTAAAATGGACAATATGTTTGTCCTTAAGTTCTTTTCATGAAATAGTATTAAATTTCTTAGGTACTGTTCATAGTCATGAATGTGTGGAAATACACGTCAGCTGCTGCAGCTTCCTCTCCTGCTGAAATGAGGCAGGAAGCTTTTATTATTGGTTTGCCAGTTTTGGCCAAACACAGCAGCTGAGCGTAAACAGATGAAGGGAGGAAGCTGAAATGAGGCAGAAAATAATGCGCAAAAAGTAGCAGCACAGACTAAAGTAATGGGAATGGTGCTATGAGCAGGTGTTGGAGGTCATCAGTAATCTTTACATAATTGAGGATGGGGAGAACTGAAATTAATTTCCTGTAAGGCCTCTATCTTGGAAATGGAGTTCCTTTACGGACTAATGGGAGGCAGAGATCAAGGCATTGGTAGGGCACAATAGGCAGTGTCAGATCAGATTTTCTTCAGAAGTCAGTAAATGCATGCGTGCAGTGGTTTTTAATGAGCGACAGGAATATTTTAAAAATGTTGTTCTGGCTTTATGTTGTGCAGCCAGAGTGCAAAACCAAGTAATTCTATCTAAACAAACTGGAAAGGTACGATAAATAGACTGGTTTAAATCTGAAGGGATGCTTTGTCAGGCACAGACAGCTAAGTGGTAGTTCTGTAGCACCTTTAAAAGGCCCAGATGATGTTGTAGCTACCTACTATGGCTTCCTGGATCACTTGCTCAGGGGCAAGGAGTGGGCACAGGTTGCTTGTCTTGAAAAGGAGCACCAAGGAGTGCTGCAGCCTGTGTGGAGTTCAGCTCATGGCTCTCAGGACCACTGAGCTCCAGCAGTGTATTCAGGATGAGCCTGAAATCCTGCAGCTTGGAGATGTGGAGTCCTAAGTGCTCTGAGCAGGGGTGTAGGTGGGAGCTCTGTCCCTATCATCATGTGTAGAATAGTTCATAGTCATATTGGTGATCTGCTTTGTGGCTGTTTCCTTACTATACTTGTATTATCTGCCATATGTAGCACAAGAGTAATTATGTCCATAGAGCAATGACAGTAGAAAAGAAAAAAATGAAAATTTTAAATAATAGTCATTGCTACTGTATGCATTTAAAAGTCCATTCTGTCATGTTACTGCTGTGTATATAGTGTGACACATCAGATTCCTCATTTTCAGGTTCTTATATTTTAAGGAGTTGGACTCTTGCAGCAGTGGGTCCTGCCTCTGGGTAGTTCTGAGAGCAGTGAGAAGGGTTCAATTAATCCTTTTCTCTTCCTGTCTCAGAATTCTGCTTTGTTCCAGATATTTTGCTTTAAATTACTCTTTTTTGGAAATGACTTTTCAGTTTTCCTGTATGACTCCTGATCTGAGAGCAGTGAGAAGGGTTCAATTAATCCTTTTCTCTTCCTGTCTCAGAATTCTGCTTTGTTCCAGATATTTTGCTTTAAATTACTCTTTTTTGGAAATGACTTTTCAGTTTTCCTGTATGACTCCTGATCTGAGAGCAGTGAGAAGGGTTCAATTAATCCTTTTCTCTTCCTGTCTCAGAATTCTGCTTTGTTCCAGATATTTTGCTTTAAATTACTCTTTTTTGGAAATGACTTTTCAGTTTTCCTGTATGACTCCTGATCTATGTTTCCAGGAGGTCTCTTCTGCTTTGCAGACAATAACTTGACTCTTTTCCACAAAGAAAATCACTTCTTCAAATTGATGTATGTAATTATTTTTTTCAATGGAAGAGTGCACTATAAATTGCAGGTAATAATAATCTTTAATGTTTGTACTCTACAGTGTTTATGTGAGTTGGAAAGCCCTCTGCTCAATTAAGTTTT
Organism: Mohoua ochrocephala; assembly: GCA_013398855.1. Classification (NCBI taxonomy): domain Eukaryota; kingdom Metazoa; phylum Chordata; class Aves; order Passeriformes; family Acanthizidae; genus Mohoua; species Mohoua ochrocephala. The sequence continues at coordinate 214,106 of VZTA01018361.1, forward strand.
GGGTTAAAACCCCTATATATTAAGGCCAAGATAAAAGCAAGTAAAAAGATTTTGGCAGGTGCTGATAATGGATACTTCTCAAATGTTTTGGGTACCCTCTGAAAAAAGAAATGGATCCCGTTCTCTCTCATTGAGGAGGACAAGTATACTTCATTTGGCCTGTTGGATTAGAGCAGGAAGGAAAAGCTCTGAAACTCATCAGTGGGAGGGTGGTTTGGTTGAAAGTGTGGAATGCATTGCAAATTGCTGTTGATTATTTCAGGATTCTCAGATTCGTCAGAGTACAGCTTACAGTTTACATCAGCCTCAGGGAAACAAGGAGCATGGCACTGAACGGAGTGGCAGTCTGTACAAGAAAAGTGATGGGTAAGTACTGCTGGAGTTTGCTGGGAAAAATATAAGATCCTAAGAGCTCAAGCAATGCAATACAAAATACATTTAAAACTGTCACCTTTTTTTTCTCTTTAAACTAGAATCAGAAAAGTGTGGCAGAAAAGGAAGTGCTCAGTTAAAAATGGTTTTCTTACAATTTCCCATGGTACAGTAAGTATTTGTTTACAGTATTTTATGTACGTGGTTGCTAATACAGAAAGGCAAGCTATGCTGGTCTATATTTATAATTTGGAATTAGCTCGATTCCTGATGCAGTGTTTTGAATATGAGGGATATATTTTTTTAAGGCAACCTTTTAGAAATATATCAAGACATACACAGTATCTAAAAATACACCTATTTTAATGTTCATGACTGTTAATGGGAAAAAAAGGCTTTTTTAGTGACTCAGTTCATGTAAATGTTCATATTTTACCAGGCTACCTAGAAATACAAATTCTAACTTTTTTTCAGGATAAATTAAGAGTATGTTTTATCTCTTTTCTCCCCCAGATTTGCTGCTTTATGGTAGTCTGTTAGCTCCTTAGGAGTAGCTGTTTGGGAAAAACAACTGAAAACAACTTCTACCAGAATGACAGGAAATAGAGAGTTACAAATCCCTCTTTATTACTGCTACTAATGTTTGAACACATTAACTATAACTATTAAACATTTGTTAAAATTTTAAAACTTTTTGCTTTCATGGTTTGGATCTTTTGCAGTTGGCTTTAAACTTGGTTTTGCTTTCCTGTAACGTTTTTTATATTGTTTTCTCAAAACTTTTAAGAAAGTTTCTTTAGGCAAAAAATAACTCAGTGACAGTATTTCCCATTCTTGGTCTAATAAACAGTCCTGTTTCTTGGTCCTGTTATGAACTGTTCTGTTCTTCATCCTGTTATGCCTGTTGCTATGACTACAAGTTGACCCTGGCAGCAAAAATGAATCAATCTCTCATTTGTGCATCTAACCACAAGCTGCTGCCTTCAGAATTGATAATCAGGAGTTAAGGAGGAGTGTAAAGCCAGCCCTGCAAAGCAGAGCCATTACCGTAGCTTTGGAATTGTCCACTTGTTTATTCCTCTTCTCATTTGGATGCGTAGGAGTGTGTCTTTGTCAGAGAGAAGTCTGTTGGTGTATTCCATGCTGGTGTCTCCGTGTCTTGTGGTTGTGTTTGATGTTGCACATGCTGTACTGGTACCAGTAGGAATGTAGCTGGGGCAGCTCAGAGCTGGCAGAGGCTACAAAATCCACTTGTGGAGCAGAATTTGAAAACTTTCACTTGCGAGTACAATTACTGAGTCTATCAAGATACTGTGTTCTTCTCTTTTTATAAGCTGTCCTGCAGATGCTCTGACATTTATAGAAGCAGTAATGTTCCCACTGAAATCAGTGGAGCAATAGCTGGAAATCAGTTCCTAGGGCAGATACTCAAATGTGAATTTTGATAGGTGGGTTTCACAGGTTTGGTCTCGATGCTTTTATATTACAACATTAGAAAAGTCCCTTCTTGTTTTAAAATATACTCCTAAAAGGTATTATCACTTCTTTGCTCGCTTCCCCTTTATATATTGATGGCAGCTTTATGTAAAAAATTATTGAATGCTTCACAGACACTGAAACAGGTAGAAGTGATTTTTGTTTGTTAAAAATTTTCTGGGCTGCTCTGAATGTCCTCTGAGAATTTGGAAGGAACAACTTTGATTTCCAAGCTTCTCAGGGTTGATATCTCCCGCTCTCTGAAATACTATGTGTTGTTCTCTCATCCCAGCAGTTCATCAAAATCTCAGAAATTCAGTTGTCGGTTTTGTTTTCTTTATCAAATACAGATTTGTAAATACTTTCCCTTTAAAGGCTACGTGTTCTTCATGGATTTCTCTTCTTTGGTCATGTAGCCTCTCTTTATGAGGGACTACTTTGTCAGTCTCTAGAACAGCTATCTTCAGGCAATTGCAGGTGCTTAAACTTGCCTGCCAAGTGCTCTCCTGATGGATGGAGAGAATATGTTTGGTTCTCTGTCAGTCACCCAGCTGTGACCCTGTATGTGCCTGCCTGCACTGGCATACATGCAGAAGTTATACTTTTAGACAACTAAAAGCTTCAAAGAAATCAGCATTCATACATTTAACATACATGGATGAAAAAACAATGATAGAAGCAGACTGAAACATGTAATTAGGAATCCCTAAGTGCTTTCCAGATCAAGAAGTCACAAGGCAAAAAGATTTCAGAAATATCAGATTCCTCAAAGCTGGATTTGTATTTAAAGAATGTTTGTTGGTAGTCTGCAAAGGAATATAAGAGAAACTCATTATCAAATCTTTTTTTATTGTTCTTTCTTTACTACTGAATACTGTACCAGGATGATTAATAGAACAATCTGAAGGCAAAACAATCAGATTTCATATTTTTATCCTGCAGTTGATCACTAATATCCAGAAAAAATGCATGATGAAATCAGCCAACCAGTCTGTTTAAGTGGACATATTTGCTCATGCCTTTTGTAAAATCAGCTCTGTATCATGGCACTCCTGCATTGTCTCAGAGGCCTAACTTTTTGATTCCTACACTTCTGTTTGTTGCTAGAACAGATTATAAATCAGTTTTGCTGGACAGAGGGTTGCCATTTCTGCAGGAAGGAACATGCGTTGATGCTCAAGTCTGTGTATGGCATGAAAGGTGGCAGCACATCTTTTCAGGGTGTTGACATGTTAACATGGGTGTCCAAAAACTCAACAGTAGTCTGAAATTTAATTGTCTAATCAGAGACTCCATCAGGAAAGTGAATCTCGGAGGTTTCAAACAAGTAGTGTAATAGTAGTTACACTTTTGTTAGTGTTTTCCATGTCTAGTGTCTCCTAATCCTGCCAAGTGTCTGAATTAGTGTGGCTAAGGAGTTCACACAGCCTTACCTCCCTTTGTCTTTAAGCTTCAACTTCTCCCCAAGCAGCACCTGCCCTGTGAGGGAAGTGTGTTGTCCGCAAGCAGCAGGCACAGGTTGGGGAGGCTGGTGGAGATAAACTGTAATTCAGCTGCAGGATGGAAGCATGAATGAGGTGCTATCAGCCACGTGCAAAGGGTTTCTAATAGCCTTGTTAATGCTGACTTCAGGTTAGGAGTTCCTCAGATAAAAGCTCAAGAATGTGGATTCCAAGATCAGCATATTGGCCCAGGATATGTTATTGTTGTTGCAGTCATTTCTTTGGGTTCTCAGATCGTGATACTGAGTTCTTCTGCTGCATTCTCCTGTCCAGAGGGACAAGTCCTGTGTGCATTGGTCCTTCAGACCTCTCTGAAGCATTTTACTGCATTCATTTACAGCTTCATATTTCACAAGTTAGCGAAAACTAATTAGGTCCCAAATGCACTTCAGATCCAAAGTCCTGGGGCGAGGGGATTCTCTCTTAACTTGAATTGCATTTTCGCATTCTCATGGAGCCTGTGAGAAAGGTATATATGAGTTGCCCAGTGTCTATATAATTAATAATTGATAAATATTTATATATATTTATATATAATTTATAACTAAATAATTAAAACTGTATGCCCTTTTACTACTAAAAGGAAGCCTGGAATTTGAAAAGCTATTTATTAGGCAGAGAATACAATGCGGTTGTCAATAAATTGTCATCTTGCTGCCTCCAAAACCTCTCTTGGGTATAATTTGTTTTACATTGCCCAGCAAGTGACCTGCACGTTTATTGTTTCAAAGCCTGCATGACTTTGTTTTATCTGCTGCTTATGTTGGGCAAAGCATGAGCCTGCTATTTTTCAAGGACACCATGCTTCTTTTTTTTCCTAACAGGAAAAAAATACATAATTGTTTCCTTGCTTATGTTTGTCCATGGTTTTGATTTTTTTTAAAACTGATCTTCAGATATAATGATACTGTTCTTTTTTGGCCAGCTACATTGTTTTATCAGATTGTTTGAAGGGAATCTGAAATCTTTTGACTTGTCCCTTGATTTTTGGAATTCAGTGTTTTTGTTAATAAATTTAGATGAGATTGTGAGAATATGTACGTTTCTTATGATTCATTGCAAGTTAATTACATTATGTGATAGTACAGCTTCATTTGGTAATAGTTCTTGTTTAGATGTTTAAATCTCATTTTAGCAACTCAGTCTATTAATATTGTTAGAATGCAACAATAAGTGTGGTAATGTGTTTGTGGATATTGCTATCTTTATAATAGTCCTTTCCTAATGGTTTAAAGTACTGGTTTTTAGATATTATTGTCTAGAGCAAAGGTTCACTGGTTAAATCTGCTTTCTGATTTCATTATTCCAAAAGAAGAGTAAAACTAGTTATTAATGGTAGGAAGTAAAAGCCATTCCTCAAGTCGAGGTTGCAAACATACCTTTCTAGGTTCTACCCCGGGTCTGTAGAGCAGGTAGGTTAAGGGAAAGAAGAGGTTAGTGCAGAGGTGCTATTTGAAAAGTCTTTGTAGCCTTTATGAGTCTTTCAGAATGCAGATTCCTTGTGAATTTTGCTCTTAGTAGAACACTGTCACTTTCTATTTGAAAAGGAACTGAAATAGCTGAGAGGAACTTGACTAGAAAACAGATGCAATTATAAAATATACTTTATTTCACTAGATTTTTTAGTAATCAGCTATCTCAGTTTTCTTTTGCATATGTTTGCTGCAAGACTTCTCTGTGCTAACTTCTTATTTTCCTTCACTCGTGTCCCTTTACTGATTTAAAAATTTAGCATTTGTTCTAAACTGGTTAATTGGGGACCCCTTAAAGACATTAGGAGGAGTCAAAATAGTTAATTATTGAAAACTAAAGAAGTAATTTTTAAAAACTAAACATCTGAGTGTTAGGGGATTAAATGTAAGGATGAACCCGTATCTTTTTCGTACCCAGTTCCTTCAGGTAAGTGTTCCTGGTTAGTGGTAATTGAAGAGATTCTACCCTTCTTCCTTTCAAAATTCTAGTGTCTATCCAGTTCCCAGTAAACAAAACAGTTGAATACAAGTGGTTTATGAACCATGATGCTGAAGAAAACATGAATCAAAACCTGGGGACCTTAAAAATTAAACAGCCATTTGTCAAGTCTTTTTGGCCAGTGGGATGTTATCCTGTGTTTTCAATCCGCAGGGCTCAGTCGGTTTGGATATACTAAAATGTGTATGTTTTATCTTCACGTAGGCTAACCGACCTCCAGCAAAGCTCAATCTGTTAACCTGCCAAGTGAAAACAAACCCAGAGGAGAAAAAGTGTTTTGACCTCATATCACGTAGGTTTGTTGTTCAGGTCTTTTTACTTGCAGCTCATAGCAGAATTTTGCATTATTTCTGTAGATGTGTCAATAATCCACTTGAACATTTTCGCCATTGTAGAATGCTTCCCTTTATAAAATGCTCTTCCTTTGACAATTTGACATTTCAGTTATTTTAGCATCATGCAACTAACTGTGCCTTTTTCTTTGGAAAACCGCTTGTTTTTGAAAGTTGTCGTCACGCCTTTTTTCTGTATAATTTTTTGCTGTCGTACAGTAGAGTAACTATTTTTTGCTGTGACATCACTCTTCATACTGAAAATGTCCCAGCTGATCATCTTGAAAAGTTACAACTTTTGCACAAGATCAAAAGATGCTTTTAAAACTTTTTAAAATTTAACTCTGGTGGTTGCTATGCAGCTGTGAAGAAAATACTGAAAACATTTTTTGGTTTTGTTATCTCATAATAGATGTAAAGGTGAGATAAAGAATCTACATGTTAAACCCACCAAAACGGAATAATTTTTGGATCGGAAGGGGATGATATGAAATTGTGTAGTAGAACGTTTCCTTTGTTTTCTCAGTAGGATATTTTACTGTTATATGTATTTCAAATTATCTGTGGAGAAGAATACAAATGTATTCCTCATTTCTTCCTTTATTTAACTGTAAAGTTCTTCTGCATTTGTAAATATAAGCTGTGCTGCTTATGTGACTAGACTTGAATCCTGGTGTGCAACACACAGCTAATTCATTTCTGCTCAAGCAACTGGGCTTCCCTGTTTACTTTTGCACTTTCCTTCTTTGTTGATGACCATGTCATGTTTTGCCCAGTATCAGCTTATTGCAATGTTATCACACGCTTGACAAGGCATAACTGGCCTCTTAGCCTTCTCCAGATGACTTGTTCACTTCATTTTACTGCAGAGTTAAAAAAACCCTCCTTGTTCTTTACAAAATGCAAATTGCTGTATCATCGCAAGATAAAATCTCTTTAGGTAGCACTTTCCTTTCTGTTCTTTCACATATCTTCACTGTCTTAATATTTTCCATGCTTGAAGCTATCTTTTAATACCTTTTAGCCTGAATATTTTTCAAACTTTAGAAATTTTCACCTTAGAGTATATTTTTGCCAGTAGCTTTACCTCTGTTGTTCTCATCAACTATTCTCACTCCAACTCTGTCATTAAACTGCATCATATCTCATTTGCTCCATAGACTTAAAATGTATTATGCTTTTTTCTGTAGTAGTACACTGTGATAAGAGTGCTTAGAATTAGAAAAGCAGTAGTAAATTGAAAATTGTGAGCTTGGTTTAATTGAAACAGCTTGGGGCTTATGCTGGTTGTAGCTTGGACTTTGCGTCTGGCAGATTTGTTTTGCCATTTGTGATTTACTGGGTTTTAAGAGCTCATTTGAACTCTTTAAATCTTTCTTACATACACAGATAAATTCAAATATGGACTCTATATTTTACTGCCCTCCCTCCCAGCAGAACTTTATACTTGCGATTACTGAGGTGATATCCAGAACATGGAACATTTCTTTGCTCTCCTGCTGCTCATGCGATAAAAGCACAGCACTGAAGGAAACGGCTTCTGTTTAAAATGCCACAAGCCACCTTATGTAAACATGGACGTAATCATAGACAAAACTGTAGGTCGTAAGGTGAAACTTGTTAAATAGACATTTTGTCTGTCAGCACACTCCAGTGATGAGAATAGAGACCTCAGGAATCAATTAATTTTAGATTTCATTGAGAAATTTCTGCAAGATGAGTTTTTCAATAATTTTTTTTTAATCAGTATGTGAATTATTTATTGTGCAGACGACAGAACATACCACTTTCAAGCAGAGGATGAACAGGAATGTCAAATGTGAGTTACTTTGCTAATTTTATTTTTGACACTGGTGTTCTACTGAGACTTACTTTGAACTTCAGAAGTGCCAAAACACTTAATAGCAAAATATTACTGCCATTTTAGATGGACATCTGTGCTACAAAACAGCAAAGAGGAAGCTTTAAATAATGCATTCAAAGGAGATGATAACACAGGAGAAAATAATATTGTCCAGGAACTGACAAAAGAAATTATATCTGAAGTCCAGAGGATGACTGGAAATGATGTTTGTTGTGACTGTGGAGCACAAGGTGACTCAATTAAGCATATTTTTAATTGGTAAAAATACTTTGTCTCATGAGAATATTTAAGCTACTGTTTTATGCTTTCACTTTTACTCATTATCTCACAAAAATTATACACATAGTAGAATATGCTAACAATTTAATGGAAGTACTTTAGTAAGATTGATTTGCTATATGCTTATTGTCAGCGGGCAGAAAAGTTACTAAGAAGCTTATTTTTCTGCCATGTATTTCGATAATTGTAGCTTACATAAATTGTAGCTTACATAAATGAACTTACATAAAATATGGGTTAATAATATAAGATTTAGGTAAAACTGAGCAGCCATAAGTTACTTGAAGCATTTTCTTAATACACTTTTTTTTCTTTTTTTTTTTTTTTAATCATGTTTGACTAAATGTGACAAGGAATATGTCTAAGGCTGTACTCACTTTGGGAAGAATGCACCTGCTGACTATGGTTTGCAGCATTGGTTTTGTTGATCAGTGAATTTCGACTTTAACCCTCTTCAAATTATTTTTTAAATCCTGCTGTTTCCTGTGTTCTTTTATGTTACAGGGGCACTGCAGGACTTAGGGTTTTTAGATGTGAAACTGTAGCTGAAAACATCAGCTCTGATGCTTTATGCACTTTACAAATCCATGGTTACTTCTGGCAAAAGATATTGTATAAGACTACGGGAAAAGTCAAGCCTGCTGTCTTAAAAAAGGAGAGTGTAAATGGCAACTAACAAACCTTTATCAAACAAATGAATTACTAAGCTCTCTAAATCTTCAGAAATTAATTATTTGACTGGAGGATGAGGGAATGATGTAGTAAATGCAAAATACCGGGAGAAAAGACAGTCGAGAGCTATGAAAGGAGAGGGGTGAGCCTTAGTATCTTTGATGTAGTTGAGTGAGAATCTTGTAGTGTGTGCTATATGTGCACTTCTGAATCACTTCTGCTTCACTTAGTCTGAAGTCTATTTGAAGTACGCAAGAACCCCAACCCTGTAAACATTGTTATTTCAGTTTAAACTGCACCTACATTCCCAGCTGAGAATGTGACACTGTTTTATGGGTGGTGGGAAAATGCTGTTCCTGAAAGTTGTTTGAAGAATGACAAACTGGAGTGGTTGAGGAGCTCCCTTGGATAGCAATGTCTTTCACAAAAATAAAATAAAAATTTTCCTCTTCACTTCTTTCAGCATTAAAACAAATCCTGTTTTTTTTCCAGGTAGAGTAAATGTAAAGACATAAAGTAAAAAAAACCAAAATATAATTAATGC
>VZTA01018362.1:0-12490 GCA_013398855.1 Mohoua ochrocephala
ATTTCCTCACTGAAAGGGTTATCTAGCACTGGAACCTTCAGCTGGGGGAGGGTGGTCGCCATCCCTGGGTTTCTAAAAGATGTGCAGATGTGGTGCCTAGGGACGTGGTTTAGTGGTGGACTTGGCAGTGTCACATTAATGGTTACGCTCACTTTTTGTACTGGTTTTGCTGGTCTTTTCCAGCCTGACTCTATGATTCTATGATGCTTCTAGCAAACAAAGCTGACACAACTGGTTACATGAACATGAGAAGTGAAGAATAGCAGCTCTTTAAGCAACAATTAGGTTTTAAAAGCATGTTCTATCTATAGCATAACCTTAAACTGTGAAAAATTAACCTGCTAAGTGGTTAGATGACAAAACCTGAAGCATATCAAAAAGCTGGCTTGAAAAGAAAGGTGTTTTTGTCAAAACTACCCTGGAAAAGTTGTAACAATACAGTAGCTTAAAAATATTCATTGCAGAAGGTGATAAAACAAATAAGAAGAGGAAAATCAATATGCCTATAATGAGAAGCGGTGGTTCCACAACCTATTTTGTGAGGTGCTATCCTTGGTCAGACCGGCAACAGATCAAACCCAGCTCAGGACATACAAGCAAAAAAAAAGGTTTTATTATTCCATGAGAAATAAATGTGAAATGGAGTTTGTGGGGTCTGCACAGGCCCATTTCCAGAGTCTTGATAAGTATTTCAGTGACACAGTCATCTGCCATCAGACATTAGCTTCTAAGCACTAAAGATACTCTCAGAAAGTATCATAAAGCCATGTTGAATACCAAATCAGCGAACAGCATACACAGAAGAACACATTCCTCAAAAAGTATTACCAGAACCTTATTACCTGTTGAAAATTCACGCAGCCTATCTTAAAAAGAAAACATGCACTATAGCTGATAGCTGTTAGACTGGGCATGTCTAATGTATGCAGGACTGAAGAGCCACTTTAGAACAATTCTGAAGAAGATTTCAACAGCGGAAGGTCTTTTAAGCCTTACACGTTAATGGAACCAACCAGCAGAACAAAATAAATGCAATTATATCTCTGGTGAACTTACGTTTTGGTACCTGAACATGTTTTGGCGCTGTGTGAGTGGAAAGGACACGCATTTACAATTTTCACTTAGTAAAATACAACCAGCTTAATGTTTATAAAACAGCAGCAATTGATGAATATGAAGTCAAACGCTATGCAGTCTGCACTGGCAATTACAGAAGCAAAATCTGAACGAATGCTATGACAGCAAATGTAAACTAGTGCAAAGTTGGTTTAGAACAGCAGGCCATAGCCAAGCAGAATCCAACAAAACAAATCAAACAGTAAAATATTTTAGTCTTATGAATAGCAACTATGGGAGTAACAGTAATGATGTTGAATGTGAGGAATGCATCAGCAAGGCTGAATTTAAAAAAGCTTCAGCTGAGAATGGGTATCATAATTCATTGTAAAGGTTCAAAAATATTATTGTACATTTCTCTTTCAAAATTATCCATTTCTTTTAATTCATTCCCGGAAATCATTACTTTATTCTATAGTACAGACAATAGATCCAGAAAAGTTTATTTCAATAATTCTACTCGACACGAAAGGATTTAAATATCTGGGTTTTTTTTTAGGAAGGTGTCAGTACCTCAGCAGAGTCTCCTTTGTCCCTGTAATATCATCATGTAAGTGCTAGTGGTTTGGTCTATGTTTTAAGGATAAAAGCATTCTTCATGGATAAAGTTCACCTAAATCTTAACAAAATAAGGCTTAAGAAACTAAATAATCCTTAATTCCCAAATGATAATCATGTTTTCCGTAGTCACCAAATGCTGTAGGCACACAGGTGTCTCCGAGTATCTACAGTTACTTACCCACATACACAAACATATGTTCTGGGAAATATGAAGGCAATTCAGGATAATGTAGGCAGCTGCTTAATCTCCCTTAACTCTCTGGAGGAGATGATGACAGCAACCTTAAGCATAGGAAATCAGATCAGGATTTAAGGTTTGTTCAGATGACAGTTCACACCCACAGCTTCCTTATTTGAGGAGAGAACCCTGGAACACTGGTCAAAGCAGAAATAAGAATAAAAGAAAGTAAAAATTATTTGAACAGTGAGAGATGGGTGAATTTCTTGCAATGCAAATTAATAGAAGGTAAACTCTAGCTGCAGGTAGTCTGAATCGTAACACCTCGCTGTGGCATATTCTGAGAACCATCTTTGCCTTTTCAAATGCAGCATGCAGCCCAGGAATGCATGAATTATCAGACCATTGAGAGAGTACTATATTGTGGGGCGTCATGACACTCAGCTGGGAAGGAAGACACCTGTGATTTTGGGTTTTGGTAGTTGGTTGCTTTATTTTTTAGCTTGGACTAGTTATATTTTTTGTAGTTGATGTTGTTTTTATTTATGTGCCTTCCTATTCCAAGGATCAATAATCTGCATTATCCTAAGATAGAGTTTATTTTTACCATCTTTCCTTCTAGGCCCTGGAGTTTTGTGGGTTCAGCATTGCAGAAGCTCACCTCTAAAGCTGTTTCTCTCCTTCTTACTATTATTATAGCCTAGTGTTATAACTGTCTTGCAATGTGGGACATAAAGGCTGATATCAGCTGAGACTGAGTCAAGGTAAGACTCTTATGTATCTTATCATCACGACTAGCTGTTTTGCTGACTAAGCTGAGAGGCAGGAAACGGGGATTATTGTTTTCTTTCTGGAAAAGGATCTCGCTGTCTTCCATTAGACAGGTATTCCTTGGAGATGGACAGCCACACCAGATGTGTCAACATGACCACCAAAGATTTCTAATTTCTTCCAATGCAACAAAGCACATACCACCACCACAGAGAGATAACCACCTGTTTTACACTGACTCTTAGGCGGATGGGAAGCCTTCAGATCTATTTATGCTTTTCTGAAGTATGCACCGTTTGCTGAGGTGTGTACACTAGTTTCAAGGATTCAAAATCAAATGTGAGGACATTTTAAATAAAAACGGTCCACCAGTCCCTGACTACAGGGAGGAGAGATGGTATTTGTATTGGAGTGGCAAAAGATTTTCCAATTACTTCTCTAATATTTTGGAGTAGTTCTTATTGGCATCAAGGAGGAGAAGTAATAATTGCTGCAAAAATATTTTAAGAGTAGGATTAAGTCGAGTGCCTAAAACTAACAAAAATACTTGAGGCATTGGTTTTGGAGCCCTTTCCTCTCACCTACAATAGCTAAAGGCAAACAGACCTGTAACTCTCACTTCCTCTGTGGCATATTACTTTTGAAGGAAAATGCAGAAAGAGTACCGAATTTTGAGAGAAGTAAGACAGAACTCACTCATTAACATCAGTGAACCACTCAGCAACCTTTTTTTTCACTTTCATTCTGTTTTGTTTGGGGTTTTTTTTAAGATTAAATTAATATTCTCTATGATTTGAATAAGAGTGTGCAAAAGACACATCAGAGCAGCACTTGAGAGCCTCTCTTCTGTATCTTTTGCACAAAACATACCTGGCTATACCGAGTCCCTGAGGATTGAATAATACGATCTTGCCTGAATCGGTTCCAGAGCAAATGATAGCATGGGATTTTTAGTGGTAAGTCAAAGAAAAATCAAAGGGTTTTGTTGGGCTTTATGTTGTGTTTTGGGGTTTTTTTGGTGGGGATGCAGGGGAGAGGGTATGTATCAATCGACTCATGGCTGAGAACACATTTTTAAGTTGAGCCAAAATGAGACTCTAACCATATTCCCACTATGACTAATGGGATTTTCTGGGTAAAGGGTACTTTTAAATGTCAAAGCTGCCCAAGCTGTGGAACTCTATAAAGATTTTGCCGATCAAGAGCTGTGTACCAAATTAAAGGGCTCTAACTGATGAGTGTCTAAATGAGACTTTTTCCAAGAGTTGGATTTTTAGAAACTGCTGAGTGCCCACCCTCAGAAAATCTGTTTTTTCTGTGTATTCTGAAGGCTTTGATTGACAAGAAGGCTAAGACTGGGGTGGCTGAAAAGGTTACCGTGTCCCTCATCCCTGCTATTCTAGAGTCAGATCCCGAACCAAGGCAGAAGAACACTGTCAGCTCAGCCTCTTCAGCTGACTAACAAGCAACTTGTGCAGGTGAACAGGTCAGGCAGAGGAAGTGGTAATAGTTTTCACTCTCCCAGCCTGCACTATCTCCACATTGGGGAATGCCTAAGAAACTAAATTTTCTAAGGGTGAACATTCAGCAAGCTCCTTAGGGAATGTTGTTTGGATAGTGAAATGTATGGACACCAAAAAAAAATCATAGGTGACACAATCCCAGATTAGAAACCTAAAAGACTGCTTCTTAAAATCCTGATTTTTGACTGTAGAGTTTACACTAACACCCGTGTAAGGCAGTTTACCTTATTGTATCACCATTTACACAAAGAGAGTGTTTTTCAAGACCTGTCTGACTAACTTTCTTAAACACCTGAAGTGCTATTGACCTTGGAAGAAGGTCTTTGTTTCTACACTGCATGCATTTTTGTGGCAACCTTCGAGTTGTCATATTGTTTCCATGTTTTTGTTTAGTCTGTCTATTAAAATGGTATAAAGTTTCCTGTAAGAAAATAATTGTTTAGTGAGCAGCATAAGTAGAATGAAGTAAAACTTTTAATTTTATGAATCTGCAAAGAGCAGAGAACAGAAGTGCCTACTTCTCAGTAAGTAGCCCATAGTGTTCCAACTTCAGATGTCTATAGTTTTTCACATGCAGGGCCAGTGACTATATTTATGATCCTACCCTATATTGAATGAACTCTGAAAATGTAAAAAAAATAAATTTAAAAAAACTTGTAAACTCAATAGGAAAGAGCTGCTCTGTTGCAGAGCAGGCACTAGAAGACACTCTACCTCATCAAAATACTGAAACTTCCTGGCTCTGAAATGAGGAATGCAAGAATCTTTAAAAGTGTTTCTCCTTCCACACCTAACTAACTTGCATATAGAACCACAGAGCTGTGCTCACACTTTCTCCTCATATTTGTCTTTTTTTTGGCTTGCAGTTTTACCACCCTGCAAAATCAGTCCTGGTCCTACATTTTAGAAGATACGTGGTGGAATAATCTTTTCCAGCCCTTTTGTCCTCTAATTTGTCCAGTCATATAAAGGGATATAGACATTCAGGGGCATAGGGATGTGCTAGTACAGTAGAAGTCCATGCATTTTGGTGCCCCTAGCCTCCATGCAGAACTGAAGGTAGTAAGAGTACATCTAGAGGGGGATCAAGATTTCTTGTAGGGAAAGACTGCCTGGACTCCAATCCAGAGTATCGCTGTCCAATCCACAAACTTGCTGTTCTGTGACAGAAGTGTTTTGATACAGAGAAATATCTTTCCAAGCCTTCAGCCGATGGGTCTATGCTTTTTCATAAAGCTGACTAATTCAGCAAAGAATGGATTTTGGTTTCAGAGATACATAGGGTTTAAACATGTATTATTCTCTTTCAAATTACACTTTATAGCGTATTATACCCTGAGAGAAATTATTCATAAATGGCACTAATGAGTGTCAAGCTGCATTGCAAGGCATTTTGAAAATTGTCCTATTAATTAATGGAGTAATTAAGCTTTTGTCAGTGACATATCATATTTCTGACAGAAATAGATGGCCTGTGTAAGTCTGTGCTAGGCAGCTATCCAGACAGCCACTGCGTTTAATGAATGGCAGCAATTTAGTCCAGGTTTACGGTGATGGGACCACCTGCATAGGGGGAGCTGGCAACCTGCATGCACAAACAGCACTTTGCACTTTTCCTCAGTAAAATCGTCTTAGTTCTAAATTGATGTAGCCCTCCCTAGGATGACACATTAGCTTTTTGCCATTAAACCATAAGTACTGTTTCTCCGAGCTTTTGTGACAGAAATGTCAATTAACTTTCAACTTTCATTTCCATTTAATTTTGTATTCTCCTTCTATTTGCATATTAATGTGAACATGGTGCAGAACTGTTAGATTAAAATACCTTGCTAAGGCTAATAGCATGTAATGCATACTTATTGACTGCAATAGTTTTGAAAACATAAAACTTTTAGAAAAATAGATTTTCAAGTTGCCATCTCCTTCAGGAAAATATTTTTTCAGACACCCCTCCCATCAACCACCACACAAACATAATGGGTGAGTGACGTACAAATATAAACACTAAAAATAAGAAGAGGAGCAGGAGAAATGTCTAAGTGCATATCAACACAAAAAATATATATGTGTGTATATATATACTTTTATTCCCTTAGCAACAGAACTCTATTAATTCTAATAATAATTTATAGCCTGGTTTTATTTAACAAGGTCTTAGAATTGTATCCAGAAGAAAAAGGCCATGAAAGGGGAAAACTGCATTGGTGGACTGATTTTACTTCCATGTGGTTACACAGTCCATATGCTTAGATTTATGAGTTGCACATCCTAGAACACATCTGAGTATTTTCAAATGTAGATGAGCAAAATTATTGAGCCATCACTGATATAAAATATCCACTGTCTTGCTTGGCATAAAAAGCAACTAGCTAGCTTCAGCACAACAATCAGTGCAGTTAAACAATGATTTGTGGGTGACCACTCCATCAGTGCACTTCTTGCAAATGAAACACTCACAATAGAATAGCAGGGAAGGTTCTTTTGCTGATCAGCTCCAAATTCCCCCCTCTCCCAGTTTCAAATGATTAAAAGTCAGAATTTTGTTAGTTTCATGAAGCTGCTAAACTCAGCACAATCTAGGCACTCAGGACTGCACAGCATAATTGGCATGTCTAAAGTGTGAAACTGTCTTAAATTTAAAATACTGGGCCAAATCTACTCCTGATACACCTAACTGAAAGAATTAGACTCATAGATAGCAATGATTAAATTGTACAAGATTGAATACAATAACTAAGTATCAGTGTACGTGAAATAACTACTGTCTGATCCCATTCAAAATACATGACTCTGGACTGAAATTTCATTTGTCTGCTGCAAAAAATTAATATATGGAAGCTGATGCAAGAGATGAAACAAGTATGACCCTTCTCATGGTAAAGAAGACAGCTTGAATACAGGGTCCCAGGATAACTTCACAGTCCTGAAAGACTCTGGATTTGGACTGCTTACATTTCAATTGTCAGAGGCTTTAGAATATTCTTTCAAGTATTCCCAACCTCACTTCGGGAGGTTTGGTAAGCGTCCAATACATTTAAATTAAAATGGTGATTCATTACAATGTCTAAGACACAGAGTTACTTTGTCATAAATTATAGGTAATCTGCACTCTTACATTAGCTCAATTACCAGTAATAGAGTTTTAATGCAGTACTTACATGGTGTTAGAGAAAAATCTGCGACACTACTAGATTTATCTCAAGGAGGAAATGAAAACTAAATTGGAAAGGCTGGTACAGAAGAAATGCTGATAGGGCACCAGGGAATGGAAGTGGGGACAGAAAGTCACGTCAGTGACATGAAATGGAGAAGGATGGAGTAAATATAAGAAAGATTAAAACACGACAAGTGAAGGAAAAATGTAGTGCACTAAGGACAGTTGAAGAAGGAGAAACACACCAGCAGAAACTGGTAGGGCACAAAGGATACTAAAAAGGGGGGGGAAATAAGGAGAATGAGAAGAGTGACATGGTCAGTTACATGTAAGTGGCCTGCATCTAAATAAACTCTGAATAATAACAATATATATAAATGTAACAGAAAACAGGGAGGGAAAATGCTGGTTGTGGACCTCCTCCTCCCGAACGCAGATTGAGAGGAAGAATGCAGAAGTCAGTTTCAAATGATTCACAGTTAGTCCCTTCACTGTTTTAATTCAAACATGGTTGTTTCCAAATAAATTTTCACCCCAACTTTAGGCAGCTCCACAATTGCTGAGCACTTTCAGCCAGGTCTTAATAGGATCTAATTATTGCAAAATCAGAGTGCTTCTACTTTAATGAACTATCTAACAGGTTGAAATCTGTTAATATTTCACTCGGCATATCCCTGTTCTTTAGACATAGTTCTGTAGATTCATGAACTGGTCTTTTGAAATAAAGATGGGAGTGATATGAATTGGGACACCCACATAGCTGGAAATTTAATTGCGTAGTTGTTTTGGTTTTAAATTAATTAGAGTGCAGAACTTGGGATGTACCAGTTCTTCATGAAAAAGAGGACAAGGAAATATAGTTGAAATTAAAGTCTGTTTTCAAAACTCTCATATATTTTCCCCTTCCCTTATGAAATAAAACAGAATAAAAATATATTTGGAAAATCATCACAGGAAAAACAAAACCAAAAACCAAAACCAAAACATATACCAAAACCAAAAAAAATCCCAGCAAAGAGGCAAAACATAAAACTTTCCGAATCAGAAAAGCAGGCCTGCCTTGGGGGGAAAAAAAAAATTAAAAAATACTGCAATCTGGAAAACCTAGAGTCAATATTCTTGCCGTATCATACTTTACCACATGGTTAATTTAGAATGACATACTAAGGGCTCATTAAACAGCCTTTAATGAGGTTATTCTTCTGTAACATAGGAGACTGAGATTGAAATCTCTCATCTGTCTCAGGCAGCCCAAGGACATGATTCAGGTGCGGTGTTTTCTCCCCAACTTATGCTGTTGATCACAAAGTTTTACTTGTAGCCCTGGCATCCTGTTTGACCAGAAATTTTATAGTCTGAGAACTTTTCTGACTGAAAGTTCTGTAAAAAATGTTATACTCCCACCATCAAGTTCCACAGTCATAGAAAATGGCTGTCCTGTACCAAGTCCATGATAAGTGTCAGCTCTTCTTTTTTAGGTAGATCTCCTTTATTGCTCCTCTAAATTGCCTATACTTTACTCTCTGACTCATCCAGGCCTTTTTGCTGCTTTAGAAACTCAAATTATTTCCAAGCCCTCTTTTTTATTTTCACTTCAAGTAACAAGTGACCACATCATTTAAAGCTTTTAGAGCTTTCTGGAGTCAAATAGTCTACTATTTGCAAAACTATTTTTAGCAAATCAGCTGTAGAAAGAAAAATACTCTCATGTATGCTTGAATATTATGAATCAGTTGTAGAAACAACAATACTGTCTTTTGTATTGTTTTTTTATTTCTTTAAAATATGTACTGGAAGAAGAAAACAAAAGAAAGACTGAAAATATATAAATTTTAGAAAAAATTATTCTTTGATAAAACATTTTACCATGCTTCTAGTTTAGTATGTATCACAAAACACCTTGTTTTGATAGATAAAAAAAACCCCAAAACAACCTAAATCTCTTTGTTTTCCATCAGGTTATATATTATGTAAATCACATCAACTGGGGAATTCATAGTTTTCTGTAATTTCTGAATTACTTGTAGAAGAGACTTTAGCTCTTATACAAGCAACAATACTAAAAAATTCTTCTGGTGAGTGAAAACAGTGATGAAGAGGACCCAAAGGAAAACAAGCTGCTAGCCATGTGATCTTTTCATTGTTTATTAGAAACAATTAATATTCCTGGATAAAAATCAGGAGCATATGAGCAGTAAACCGGTGTCAATTTTACAAAGGAATGTTTTCAGAAAACACCTGTGCTGGTTTCAGCTGGGATGGAGTTGGTTTTCTTCAGAAATTTATATCTTTTTTAGTGTAACACATTTTAAATGTGCCACAGTACACTGAAAGCTATGATGCTAGATTGACAGTGGCAAAATGCTTAAGTTCAGACTTTGTCATGCACAGCCTCCTCAAATAAAAGTCACTCAGGAAAATGGGTTGGTGACCAGGGTTATTTTGCTCCCCGGTTCTCCAGTTATGCAAAAAATACAAACACCTTGTTTTGGACTAACATTGAGACAGTGTATAAGCAAAGCTGAAAGCCTAATTGACTTCAAAAGCCTCTCCATCTTTTATTCAGTGTTGAATCTCTAAGCTGAAAAATACAAATTGTGCCTGAATGAAATAATCTAGAAGAAAGTTCTTCGTTGCTGCCTACTGTTCTGGTGAGGTACAGAGTACTTTCTGTTGCAAGAGAGACTCTCTGGTTTAATGTAGTGCTATTTTATGTCATAAATGCTTCACTTCTTTTCACTATTTCTAAAGTTCTGAGAATGGGGAAACAAAATCCCAGGCACTGAATGCATAGGATTCCTTAAAGTTCTTCAAATATTTTAAACTTCTCTAAGATGAAGTTGCAAGATGAGCTTATCTTCCCAAGACAAATCCAGTAAATAACAGGAAGGACATACAAAATGAACCTGAATATTTTAGATCTACTAATTTAGGTAATGCATGCGGATCTGCACACTGCTCACAAACATGCTGCATTTCATTTTTATTCTTCCCATAAATCTCAAGCACAAAGTTGCACCGTGAAGCACAAGTAAGCAAATACATCTCGCTATAGTAGGTGCTTTGATTGCCGTCATGAGAGATGTTCTCCCACAGAGGACCAATTTTTCCTGAAGACTGAATTGATGGGATAGTTTTATAGCTCTTGTGAAATGGCTGAGAGTATAAAATATCTTAAAAGTTTTCTTAATTACCTCAGTAATCAAATGCTTAACACTAATATAATGGTGTTAATACAGTATAGAAGTCAACTGACATTGCAGTTATATGAGGTAATATACCTGACTCCTGAATTATACTTTTGATTGTGCATTACTCTTAGTCCATCTTAAAAAAAACACCACACAATTAAAGGTCATAGTTTGTAAGTACCATATTGAAAAAATCACTCAAGAAAATATGTGTAGTTGCTGCAACAGTTTGATTGCTGATATTCCAGTTTTACTAATTTCTTCAAACTTTATTCAACAAAGATCCTCTGCTATGTTTATGGTAACCCACTTTCTACTAATTTTCAAACTTACTAGTAATCCTTAATTTTCTAAAGTAAGTAAAAGTACAGTGTTCCATTTAAACATTAGACAAGTTGCTGCATTCATATGTGCCTTGTTTGCAAACTTTCTGGATGCAGTGTGTTTATTCTCTTTGAACATAATCAAAACTGGGCTTTTTATTTTGTTTACTGCTTCTTTATTCTGCTCTCTTATTTTTGAAATGTTCTTTATATTTATGACTTGCGAAGCTTTTTCCCCTTCAGTTTTTTCTAGTGGTTTATCATCTCTGTCTATCATTCAGCCTCTTCTACAGCTCTCTAGGCTTTTACTGCTTCCAATAATAAGTCTGTTTTCCCTAATAGCACCAACTTGAAGAAGCAAATATGCATACTAAAAATAATCCAGGGGAAGAGCTTACCTCCTTGAGCACTTTCTTATTTCTCTCCTCAAAAGTGACATCTGCCTCCACAGTGGCTTAAATTTTAGCACGTACTACACAGGTTCACTACTAAGTTGGCATTCCTGGCTATAACATATTGATATTTTTGACCAAATACTGTTTTTTTTCTGCAGATATATTAATTTACCAAGAGAAAATCACACAAAGCCACACACACACACACACGCACACGCACACGCACACACACACACACACACAAGCATTCATTAGCAGACATGTCTGCAGTTATTTTAATAATGACAAGGAACTGGAAAGTGATTGATGATCTGAAGGTGAAATGGCACAGACTAGTCTGTAATTAGCTGGTGAACAACTTTATAGGAGACTTGGCTCAGAGCAAACAAGCTGGAGCAGTTGTAAAAGGAATCTGATAGTGAGCTATCAGTGCAACAGTGTGCTTGTTCTTTGGCCCTCTTTCATTTAGCAGGATGAAAACGTCGATAACACATGCTTGGAGTACCAAGTTCCCTTAGTCACAAAGAACAGGGATTTAAGTCTACTCTCCCGCACCTCAAATGAAACCCCTAACATTTGTCTACCTCTTGGACAAATCTGGACTACCAGGAATGATCAATTTTAATTTCTTCATCCTTTTTTCCTATAGAATAAGGTAAAGATTTCTTATAATTTTCAATTACTATTACACACATGCACACATATGAACATACATATATATATATATATCACATACTAGGAAAGTATGTACAGAAAAATGTAGACTTTCAATTGATGATCAAAATTCAAGACTCCAGGCTACTCTAGGGGCAATGGGGAATGAAGGAGTGCTTTGTTTGGGCAAGCATCAGCAGAAGTTATGGATAGTGAGATTTATCTAATTAAATGTGAAAGTCCTTATCGGATCTGGCAGTCGGTCTTTTTTCATAAGTAGTGGAGAGCAGTAAGCATCAGTAAGGTGTGGTTCATTCTAAAGAAGACACTTGAAATATATCATTACTATCTTTACCTATAAGTGACTAATTCTCTCCCTTTCCCACGAGAAGAGGCTTGAGGTGATTGGCTCAGATACAACAATGCAATTTTTAGGTGAAATGAACTCCATATGCACTGTAAGAGTAAGGACAATAAGATGTCCTTCTTAATAAATCCCTTAGGTTTTTCATAGTTGTCTCCATTTGAAGATACAATATTCTTTAATAGTGTTTTAAAACTAGTTTGCTTCCATTGCTTACTAAAATGGGGGGGGGGGGGGGGGGGGAAGGGGCGGAGAGGAGA
>VZTA01018362.1:12503-71563 GCA_013398855.1 Mohoua ochrocephala
GAAGAGGCGGGGAAAGAAGGTGCAATGCTTCTTGTTATTTAATGCTAAAAGCTTGAACGTGGACTGCTTGAAACTTGAAAGGGCATAGAACTGGCTGACATGATCTGCCTCATGCAGCAGAAAGAGAATTCAGTTCTCTCAGAAATGAATACATTGATAGTGTTATAGCTATCAATATTATTTCTTTGTCTTAACTAGGACTGACCAGAGATGACGTGTCCTGAGAAGGCTTATGAGAGAAATTTTCTAACTCATATACTTTTCAGTATGCAACTGTACCTAATTGTTCAAAATATATGCAAGAAAATATTGTTTTCTGTCCCTAAAGCTCTTGAAAAAATCTACATTTTCAAATGCAATTTAAAAAAGTATACAAGAGCAATCCTTTCATATTTCTACAGTAACTGATTAAGGATCACTTGCTCCTGGCAAATGCAAATCAAAACTCTCACTGCTACTAAAAGCACAAAGAATAATTCCATTAACTCTGACACTTGCTAATTCTGAGTCCTTACAACTAATATTACATTTTAATAAAGCATTAAACCCACTTAGACAGTAGTGGATAGATTCCGATGCTCTCAAGCTTAGAGCAGGCACTGATATGGGGATATCAGGATGCTCATTTTGTTTGTCTAGGTGTTCTATTAGCCAGAGAAAATATTCCTTTTTGCTGAATGTGGAAAGATGTTTGACTTCTGTGGTATGTCCAGTACAACATATTTTGTTTCCCATCCTGGATAAAGTCTGCATTGATCGAGCACAAAGCTGCCCAGTAGGTATCCTCAAACAGCACTCATTACATGATTTGCATATCTTAGGATCATATTATCATAGAATAGTTTGGATTGGAAGGGACCTTAAAGATGAATTAGTTTCAACCCCTTTGCAATGGACAGGGACACCTTCCACAAGACCAGGTTGATCAAGGCCCCGTCAAGCTTGGCCTTTCACATGTCCAAGGATGGGACACCACAACTTCTCTGGGCAACCTGTTCCAATATCTCACCACCCTCACAGTAAAGAATTTCTCCCTCATATCTAATCTAAACCTGCCCTCTTTTCAGTTTAAAGCCATTGCCCTTTGTCCTGTCACTAAGATGTGTAACACGTCTTGTGTGATACCCTTGTAATAGGTAATACTCTTGTAATAAGTCCCTTTGCAGCTCTCTTGTAGCCCCCCTTTAAATACTGGAATGCTGCGATAAGGTCCTCCAGAGACTTCTCTGCTTCAGGCTGAGCAACCCAACTGTCTCAGCTTGTCTTCATTGGAGCGGTGTATCTCTTCAATGACTCCATGTGGAAGGAGATCTGGCCATCTGAATGAATTCTGCAAAGACTGTTGCATTTTCTGCAATATTGTTCACAACCATATATTTGCACCACAAAAGATATTAGAATTGCTTGGTCTGTTACTCATCTAATCTCCGATCCCCACATCTTTCACTTCCACAGCTATCCATTAAGTTTCAAATAAATCCCGTTGTCTTTGATGTGTTAAGGATCCAGTCATTTAACCTAAAGAGAATATGAAGGCAGACAAAAAAACCCAAGCATGCAAAACAAACAAAATGCCCCTCATTATAAATAGGTACAGAATCATATTTTAAAGCAGATTTGATGTAGTTTTTTGTGTAATTTGCAGTCCAAGGTTAATTAAACAAGTTTGGTCCCGGTCAGTGTCCAGTTACATTTGTACAAAGTAAAAAGTGTGTTTCCTTACAATCTTCTGTCCATTTCCTTAGATCTTTCTTCCCCTGACACTTTTTTTATCTTAATTTAGGTAAAAGTTTTAAATTCCAAAGCATTGCGCAAGAGGTTTGTCAAAATTTATTAGCAGTATTATAACCTTTCCGTAGTTCTCTCTCTTTATTTTCTGTTTGTTGATGGAGTCAGAAGCCTTTTTCTTTTTTATTTTTTAATTTGTTTTTAACACCCAATATAACAAAGTCTGCTGCTCCTAGGTGTTGGTGAGGATCTTTAGAGACGAATCATTCAAGACAGGTAAGAGGGTGCATTATAGTCTATCCTCTTGCTTCAGATTTATACATTTTTGCAGTTCAATAAGATATAACTCTAGAGATTTTTTAGGAGAGAGCAGTTATACTTAAATAGAGACAGCTTTCCATACTTAGAGATTTGACCTGCTCTTTTGGTTTTCTGCCTTCAGGCTGTAATCTATATATGCCACCATAACCTGATAGATGTGAGGTTTCTTCAGACTTTGCTCAGGGGTAAAGGCAAGCTAAAGTTTCTACAGTTTACCTATACTGTCTTTATGGAAAACATCACAAGGTCTGTCTACCTAGGCCTCATGGAAGGTCAGCCTGCCTTTATCTTTGTTTTGCCCCTGGACCAGCTCTTTAAAAAGCAGAAGTGAATTTTGTGTTCCTTGGGTCTAATTCTAAAATTATGAATGGAGGTTATGGTCACAGAATTTATAAAGTTGCTTAAGACTAAGTAGCTCAAAAACTTCTGAAAACATATTCAAAGTCCAACCAATTAGTTTCCTAATGTAATATTCTATTCATATTTCAATAGCAGTATAATGAATATACCCTTTGTTTTGAATCTTAAAAAGTTTTTTTGTACACCTTGAGCACTTTTTCAACAGTTTGTTTACACTATTTATAGCTGTCATATATATACATATATATATATATATACACACACGTGTGTGTGTGTGTGTGTATAAACATTT
Organism: Mohoua ochrocephala; assembly: GCA_013398855.1. Taxonomy (NCBI): domain Eukaryota; kingdom Metazoa; phylum Chordata; class Aves; order Passeriformes; family Acanthizidae; genus Mohoua; species Mohoua ochrocephala. The sequence continues at coordinate 15,205 of VZTA01018362.1, forward strand.
ACAGAACTTTTGCCCTGTAACAACAGCTAGACCTAAGCTCCCACAGGCCAACTGCTTTAATTCACCGTTTTCTCAAAAGCCCTTTCATGACAGAGAAGCAATGGTTTACAAGGTTCAAAAGTCTCTACCGCTTGTTTGGCTTTCAGTAATTGTACAGAGGTTAGATACAAATTCTTGAAAACTAGCCCTTACTGCGTCCTTACTGCCTGCAGATGTAGAGCTTGACCCTGAGATGGTTTACAAACTGTGCCCGACTTCCTTTGTCACACCTAGGTGTCAGATTTTTCCGGTTCAGATTAACAAAGCCAGAAGAATTAATCATGCTGCATATTCAAATATACCAAATGAGGTGCTGCCTGCCTAGACTTTCAATATCAGTTGCCAAACATATCTGGCTTTCCTCATGTGTTTCAACAGTTATTCTTCTCCCAAGTCTCTAGCTTCTGTTATATCAGTCGCATTTAACCTCACAGTTGTAGCTACTTCCTTCTTAATGGAAATCTTTCTTACTCTAATCTCCACTGCCCTGAATCTTTCAACTTCAATATTCTTTCTGTCATACTGTTTGTGGCAAAAACATCATGTCACAGACAGAAAAAAAGGCATTGCTGCCAGCTCTCTTTTTAGTGAGTCTACTCAACCTAACCTCAGACAACAAGAGTCCTACAGGGCAACCTATTCCATTTTTTTTCCTAAACAGTTGCAGTCAGCCCTTGCTGTGCACACAAACTCGGCAGCTGCTTCTTCTAGAGCCTATCGTAACTCATGTCTCTCTACTAACTTTACCCAGCATAAGCTAACTAATATGCTCATCACTTTCAATGTGAGCCAGTGTACAGGCAGTCGCAAAAACTCCCTTAAAATGTTTTTGCAGTTATTCTAATGCAATTTTCAGCCCCTCATTGACTCACAGAGGCCCCTTGAGTATGACCTTTAATGAGCACATCTAAATTAGGTTAGATCAGTTATGCCCTAAGAGTGTCACTCTTTTTCCATTAGCTATAAATGGAATTTAGGATGATGAGCTTAAACACGGCCAATGTCAACACCCCGGGCTCAATTCAATTGCCTACATATGGGCCACTCTCTTCTGCCTGGGATTCAAAGTTTCTAGTTGCTGCTTTTGGATGGTACAAGACTTCTACAATGTATTGCGCCATATCTGCTGGCCTGAGTTGATGGCTTTGTTGCATAAACTAAGCACTTATGTTTATATGAAAAGAGTATCTACTAAAAATGATATTTAAACAGCTCTAGAGTATCTCTTCTGGCCAAAGCTCCTGATTTAAAAAGTCACCTTTAAGTCCCCTGTGTCATTTCTATCAATCTTACGGGGATGGCTCAGATACCCTTAAGTTCCTCAGACAGTACCAAGTGCCACGTTTCAGTAAGCGAATCAAGACCTGAGTGGGATTCAACATGAAATTAAGGTATCCAAATGTATAAGTGAGGCAAACCACTTAAATTAGGTGTCTAAATGCAGGTATCTGCACTGAGGTTGATGCCTAGATTTCCATTACTCTCCACAGAGTTCTTGAACATAATTCATGGCATCTGTGGCCATTTAGGAGTCTTTGGGCAACCAAATACCCATGGAATGAACTTACACAAGACGTAAGGACTATTTGTGAAGTTTTACAGTGGAAGCTGGAGTTTAGTCAATATGCCAGATTTCTAATAGCGCTGAACTGCTATGTGTGTGTGTGGTGAAACTTTACCCTCAAAACAATAAAATCACGTAGTCTAAATATGACTCTGAAAAGCTGAAGAGAAAAATTGAATCAAAATCCTAAACTCGATGTTGTTAGTCTTCTTAAAAGAAGATGTTATTAGTCTTCTTAAACTTGAGTGTTTAATTGACTGACTGATAAAATGATTAAGAAGTCAAAGAAATATGGTTCCTGTATTTCTTAGCAGTTCTATAGAATAGGCAATGATCTCAAGAAAGCTAAATGGTGAATTAAAGTTTTTGTGTTGAAATAAAAATTTATAAAAGGTTGTTTTTCATATAAATTCTTTTAAAAACACCAAAGCAGGCAAAGGTTCTCTTAATCCTTGTTTTCTTTAGAGAATAATGAACCAATTTCAGGGTTTTTTTTCACAAGAAGATAATTAGTTGCTGTAAATAAGTACCAGATTTCTTGCAGGTCTGTCAGTTGAATATGGTTCATAATATTTCTTCAGTGTGTGCTTTACTTTATTTTAATCAAGTTTCCAATGCTTTTGGCATTGTATTACTTTATTCCAGATTTATAGCAACTAAAAAACTCCAGAGCTTAAGGATACTGTTGGGGTCTGAAAAATATATCTTAAAGACTAGTTTCTTCTACAGGAATTAAAAAGCTAACCCATCTTCCCCGTGGAGAGACTGAGGAATCTTAAATCTCTTTTGCCTTTTTGCTTATTAAATTTAAGTACATAACATCCTCCATGGTTGATTCTGGGCATTTGAAGACGTGCTATTCAGTGGAACTGAAGGTACAGCTACGTCAAATTTTCCACAGTGAAACCAAAATCCATTGAAGCTGATAAACCTTTACCCCCTTTTCCTAATACAGATCAAAGAGAAGGATCCCTTTTTATGTTCCCAATGTTTATATTTTAAGAAGAATGATAACCTCATTTTTAAACACCTCTTTTTAAATTATCTGACCCCATGCAGAAAACAATTAAAGTGTCTTTACTGTTCATATTATCATTTCTTCTTGTTGATATTTTGAATATTTTTGCTGATGGCTCAGAAAATACTGGAGCTAAATATAGCTACAAATCAAAGACAGAATTTTACTAAAGCAACGAAAGAAAGGTTTCATAACCAAGAGAAGAGGCACCACCTTTCCTCCTCACATTCCCCAAAGGAAGGGGATAAAGATTACAAATGCAATAGGGGCATTTCTCCTGAAACATCACTAGGGAAGAAAAAATTAAATAAAAAATAAAACAACAACAACAGCACCACCAACACCCCCCCAAACAAAACAAACAAACAAACAACAACAATTTAAAAAAAAAAAAACAAAAACAAAAAACAAGACTGCAGCTGTCCCAGCTTATTCCTATTCCCTATGCTCTTCCGAATAAGGACATCTGACTGGTTTCGGAACTTATTCCTTATATAACAAAGAATGGCACTTTTTCTGAGCTTTGAAATTTCATAATCCTTAGGGCTTATCTCAACAGTAATTAACCTCCACGGCAACTATCCAGATAAAACTCCATAAATCTACCAGAATCTTCAACCTAGAAACTAATTTATTTTTTCTTCTTTTGAGGAAATTGAAAAACAATCTTAACTTTGAATTTCAGTGACAGCAGCGTAGTACAGGAAATTTTTTTGATTATCACCATATCTTTTACTTTTCAAGTAAATATTCTTGAATCCCTAATTTTAAGATTAAATAGCATAGACAGAAAACTTTTGAACAAGTTCTTAAAATGTCAGAGTAACAGTAACATTATGATAAGGTGAGGGGGAAATATAGCTTCCTTCTCTCTCTGGATATTGTAAAGAAGGAAACTCAAAGAAAAATTACTGATATCCAGATGAAGAGCAAAATGGATTCCTAGCAACCCTTGAATTTTTATGTGTTTCATACTGGCAGAGGAAAGAATGTGTCTAAAGCCATTCATGTCCTACCATTTATTTAAGTATTAATGGGAGTTGCATGTGTATTGGTTTTGCATGGCCTGGTTTTCGCTTTTGGGCCACAGAGGTGGCTTCTGTGAGAAGCTGCTAGAAGCTTCCACCATGTCCTGCAGAGCCAGTTCCTGATGGCTCTGAAGATGGACATGCTGCTGGCCAAGGCCGGGCCAATTAGAAATGGTGATAATGCCTCTGTGATAACATATTTAAGAAGAAATCAAAACAAAGGTTGTTGTGCAGTTGTAATTTTCCAGCCAGAGAACAGGGGAGTGAGAACACATGAGAAGAACAACTCTTCAGACACCAAGGTCGGTGGAGAAGGAGGGGGAGGAGGGGCTCCAGGTGCCAGAGCTGAGGTTCCTCTGCAGGCCCTGGTGATGACCATGGTGAAGCAGCTGTGCCCCTGCAACCCATAGAGGCCCATGGGGATACAGAGATCCACCTGCAGCCTGTGGAGGAACCCACGCTGAAGCAGGTGGATGCCTGGGAGGAGGTTGTGATCCTGTGGGAGATCCATGGAGAGAGATCCCTGCTCCCATGATGGAGCAGCCTATCCTTGGAGGACTGCAGCCCGTGGAAGAGTGACCCATGCTGCAGCAGTTTTGGGAGGACTGTTGCCCCTGGGATGGACTCACACTGCAGCAGTTCGCAGGGACCTGTTGCCTGCAATCATGTTGCTGTCATTCACATGCCTTGATGTATCTCCCAGGATTTTACCAGGCACAGAGGTAAGGTTGAACTAGGAATCCAGTTTACTCTAGAGACATACACCAACTAGAGATGACAGTAAGAACACTTCAGCAACTGAAAATTGGTATAGGATCTGTAAATCTGCAGCTCACCATGTTTACCTTGCAATTAGCAGTCAGTGATAATGAACACAAACTCTTCCATTCTTTGCTTATAATTCCTACTGATTAGTTATGGTTTTCTATTAAGCAAATGCAGTTGAAGACTTTCCATTTAAACTGAATATGAGGTGGAGAAGAGTTGCTGTGCTGGGCACAATGAAGGATGAAATACCATTTGGGCCTTTTGACCCTACCTTTGAAATGTTCTCCTGTTTTCTAAAATGTTTTCTGTTTACTTCTCCTTGCCTCCCTGTAAATTCTTAGTGTCTCACTCAAGTCAGCTCTGATTTTCATTTGTATTATGACAGAATTGAGTCAACTCATTCAAACTTTGATTTTTTTTCTCCACTGACTGTGTAGTTTTTCCAAATTGGAAATATTTTTCTGCTGGTTTACTGAGTTGTATATGTTGAGGAAAAGGTGTGAAGAACCCCAGATTTTTCGACAGAAAGACAGCCTAGCTGTGGCAGAACCAAATAGAGAAGGGCAGAGGATAAGCAAGGTGAGGAGGAGAATTCCAATAGTTCAGCCAAAACATGCAAATGCAGCCTAAAATTCACGGAATGAGAGAAAGATTAAAAGAAAATAAAAAGAAAAATGAAAAGGTTTATAGGTATTTTACCCTAGTAGAAGATAAATGAAGAAGGAGGGAGTGAAGATGCATAGAATAGCTATAACAAAGTCTTTATAACCAACTTACATGTAACAAAAGTGTGCCCAAATGGAAAAGTTGAAGGTTTTAACATGTTCGAGACAAGTTATTATTCCACTGGTGGACAAAAAATTCTGAACAGTTGCATACTCCTGAAATAACCCAAACTACTTAAGTTTTGCCAAAAGTGAAATGAATTCTGGAATAACTCAAATCAATTTATGAAATAAATATTATTTACTGTAAGTATGTTGGATTTGGTTTTGGTTGTGGAGTATTTTCTTATTTGTTTTATTTTTATTTATTTTTAATATTAACCCAGACTGATTTTGTGTAGAAAAAAAAAAAATTCAAGATGAATAGAGTAATGAGTTTTAGAAATACAAATTTCCTCCATTCATGCTCTTTACCCCTCTCTGAGACCTGACATTCTTTGCCATGAAAACAAATGTGTTTGGGGCTTTTAATAGGCTTCAAACATAAAAATATGAATATCATATCTTCTAGCTAAGCTGGGATCTGAAGGTTTTCACAGTTTCTATGGTGTGAAAGACCATAGACAATCACTAGTGAACCAAACTCTTAGAGACAGCCATTTATGATCTTCATATTTTTCAAGACCTATAACTTTGTCAAAACCTGATGAATCTCATCTTTGAATGAAAAACTTTGAAAACTCCAGGTAAAGAACATAGAAGTAGGATCACTGGTTAATAATTAAATTTAACTATAAAAGAAAAGAAGTAAAATGAGAAAACAATAAACCTGAACCCCAAACAACTTGTTTAACAGATGGCTCTACTAATTTGAAAGTTAAGAGCATATGGTAACTCTCAACTGCCCCTCATTAGAAAAGACAGTCCTCTTTCTAGACCCAAATCTCACACCAGCCTACTCAGACCTGCTGTTCTCACATATATTACTGTAAATTATTTACGTCAGATAAGAAAAATCATGAAAACAGGACTGTTTAAAAATCTCATTTATTTACTGGAAGGACTGAATTTCCAAAACTGCTCAGAATCCTACGACTTGTCTTCCAGCATGTTAGTGATGGTCAGACATCCAAAAGAAACCAGAATTGACCAATCCTTCTTATTCTCACTTTGAACTAGTGAGCACACAGGGATCTCGTACCTCTGGTCCATTCCATAGGAGTTGTACTGATATCACCTACCTTATTTGTAGCATGGATACCTATGTCTGAGGCAATGACAATAAATTTCTTCCATGCACAGTCACAACAGAAGGATACCTCTAAGTGCACTGTTCAACTGGATTGGTTTAGATTATTTCAGGATGCTAAGAATTGTACCCAAGAAGTACCTATTCTCTACGTTGACCAGTCACACAGATGAGTGTGACTGGCTCAGTTGTAAATATTTACACTGCAGACAAGGAAAGTTAGGTGGCTGGGCATCAGTCAGTTGGTGGTAAGCAATCTTTTTCATTTGCATCACTCCTCTTTCTTGGATTTTATTTCTGTTTGGTTTTTTGTCCTTTTCACTACAAATTAGTAGTAGTAGTGCCAGTAGTAGTAGTAGTGCTACTATTACTGTTATTACTATTATAATATTTTTAAACTGTTCTTATCTCAACCCATGAGTTTTCTCACTCTAACTCTTCCAGTTCTCTTCATCCCATCCTTCTGGTGGGGAGAGGGGAGTAACCACCAGTGTGATGCTTAGTTGTTGGTAGGGGTTAAACCACAACAGATGAATGTACATATATATACATATTTTTGTGTCTCATGAAACATCCAGTCAATAACATTGAACCAAGTATGCTGGAAGTTTTTTAAAGTGATATTTACCTTTCTTATTTTCCTGTTTTGAAGCATGTTTTATCGTGAGCTAAAGCATAGGCTGTCAGTCTGAGGGACTTTTATCCTGTCTTATTCTACATTCAGCCCCTGTACTAACAGAGTGCAGCCAACACACCACTGCATCTGACCAAACGATAAGAAGTGAGCAGGCTGATATATTTTCAGTGAGGCTTTTTCTTTCATAATATACATTTTGTCCACACAGAGCTCTTCTGTGGAAAGACATAAGTTTCAGTTAAAAATATAAAAATAAAAATTCTTAGGATATATTAGAGAGTTGGTAATTTCACATTTAACAGCTGATTCAGGGTGCAAATAATTTGTCTAAAAATTAAATTAGTCATTAATAATTTATTTATTTATTTAACGACAGACATTTGAAGTGTTTTCTTTGTCAGAATTTTGTCCTTTGGCAAACAAACCTGTTGTACTACACAGGCATATATAACATCGATGCTGCTGTAGAGTATGCCGCGAGGAGCCAGAACAATGGCAGAGGAAAAGAAAATATGAGCTGCAGCAGAGATTAGCCTGAGAAAGTTAGAGAGATCCAGTTGTGTTGTAAACTGCAGAAGGATGGGAGAACACTGAGTTACTGATGAAGTGATAAGGCTGGGGATAGAATTTATAGGATAAAAATCACCAATGTTTACAAAGCTCAGCAAAGATAAGAACGTAAAAGGTATTACACCAGGAATTTTTAAAAGTTCAGCTAAACCAGTATTATTTTTCCCCCAGAAGCAGCCCAAAACAAATGACTGTGGAAAATAAGAACAAACCTGATATTTTCATTGAATATTCCCTTAGTCTTCAACGCTTTATTACTGATTGAGATTTATACTGCATGAGAATGCATGAGGTGTCTTATGCAAACAGCAACCTTCAGAGGACTTCTCTTTTATGAATGTGTCCAACCTTCACTTGTACCTATTTCAGCTTTAACAGTCACAATTTCCCTCAGCTTCTCCCACAAATTCTGACACTATCAGAAGAAACACGTCATTTTGGGAAAACAAACAAATAAACAAACAACTCAACCCAATTGAAACAAACAAAAATCCAACCAAACTTGTAGCAGTCAAATGCTGGCTTCAACTCATAGTTCCTGGTTCCACTACAGAAATAAGGAGAAGAGAGATGATTCCTCACCACATTTTCATGCCACTGATGATTTTGAAGTTATCCATCATAGTCTCTTCAGTTGCCCATTTTCCAGAATGAAGAGTTGTAACTTTGAAGTTGTGCTTAAGGAAGCTATTCCATACATCAGATCATCCCACACCCTTCTGTGAATCTTTTCCCTTTCTGCTACTTCTGTGTTCAGAAGAAGGGATCATCATTGCACAGTGCATGAAAGGGACTATTATACACTGTAATTACATTATATTTAGAGATAATACACTACCATGCAATATATACTATTATATAATTTGTATTATTAAAGAGATATTAAGCTTTAAGATTCACAATGTTTACAGAATAACTCTTAGTCCTCTAGAGATAAAATTTCATTGACGTGTTGCACCTAAAAAATACATTAATAGTAGAAACTAACATAAATTATTTCATTAACATTGGTAGAAGTGTTGTGGATGTATGAAGTAACATTTTTTTTCTGTGAGTGTACATTTTACTTAGATAGAAAAGCCAGCAACAAAGAACATTTAAAATCTTTCTACAACTTGATTGTGCTTACTTGGGATGAATGAAGAACTAAAGTAAGTTTAAATTTGACCTACAATGAGTAATAATGAATGCAATAATGCAATATTGTATCTTAAGAAGATGTTGAGAGAGAAAACAGGACAGCAAAAGTTAATAGGGGACAGTGAAGTAACAGACAGTTCACTTAACCTAGTAAGAGTGTAACAAGCTTCTTATAATGAATAGAATTCAGCATAAAATACACTACTAATTGCTACTCTATTCTTTGTAATCTCTGTGTTTTCTGTACTGCTCTTATGATGTTAATTCATTTTATTTATGATTCTATATTTTCTCTTTTTTGTTATTGTTGTTGTTTGGTTGTTGTTGGTGGGGTTTTTTTTGTTCTCAACTGGTTGCTTTTCATTTGATTCTCTTCTGCTTCCTTCATCTCTGTTTATATGCACATCACTGATCTCACTTCTTCACTTACTGTGTTTTGAATAACGTATTGGATGCCTTTGCCCCCTTTGTGTATTGATACCTGAGCATCCTTTTGCACCTTTCCCATGTGCATTCCATTTTTGGAATGTTTTGACCTTTTCTGACTTATGTGCTCTTCCATTCTCAATTTGTCTTTAACAAGTTTTATCCTTTCCTTTCTGCTCTGGATATGTAATACACTTTTTATTCCCCAATCATTTGTTATTCAACTAACTTTCTAATGCAAAAGTTACCTCAGAACTGGTATTAATTTGGTTTGAGCCACTTTATAATTTCAGTATTTGTTGTACTAATCTTTCTTTCTCTCCTAGCACAAGATTCTCATATTCATAAATTTATGAAAAGTATAAGCAAGAAAACCCAGAAGAATGTAAACATTTTTGTGTCTCTGCCACATCCAAATATGCTATAAAAGAAACATAATCAAAAAGGTAGTGTCAGAAATCTGTAAAAAAAGGAAAGAAGGGAGAGGAGTTTTTTTGGTTTTTTTTTTTTACTGTATTTTTACTGAATGTGTGAAGAATCCTGACATTCCACAAAAATAAGAGGTTCAATTGACAGGTTTCACTTGATAATGGATGTAGACCAAAGAAGATGAAAACTGAACCAAAAAGAAAAATGTATTTGCTAAGGAATTTTAAATAAATGAATATGCTCTAAGTATTGCTCTGCTAAAAGTGCAGAAACTTAATAATGAATGCAAGTCACGCTAATAAATTTGACATTTACTAATATCTCTTTGCTGCCACTGAAAGTAACAGCAACAGGCAATAGCGCCAGTGCCTGTAAAAAGCTAAGGAATATCACCAATTAAAGTAATTTGAACTGCTTGTACACTGGTCACTCTGCATAAGTGGTCTCAAACACACAGTGAATCATGAAAAATTTATGTAGAATTTAGATATTTTGTCTTGAAGCCAAACATATCCTTAACTGAGAACTACAGAAAAGAAGAGCAAAGAGTAGTTTAGAGGTGAAGCATAAAATAGCACACTGACAAAAACCACTAGATTTACATGAAAGAAAAAGTTTTTAAGCTGCTGTTGTTATACTCTACAGGCAAATGATGAAAGTAAAATCTTGCTTAGCACTGTTTTCCGAAATATTTGTGTTAATTTGCAAGTCTTCCCAAATACTACCACGGAATAGCCTTTATCTAGGCCATATTTATTCAGGAAAATTATTCATTCAAAGAGATTGTACTTTAAAATGTAGGTCTGGAAAAAAAAAAAAAGATGTGAAGATGTGTCATAAGACAATATCCTTATGGGGAAGAATAAATATTCTATAAAAGCAGTAGCCTATCTCCAGCAGTGACCAGTTGCAGATGCTTCAGGAAAGACCATTAGAAAAAGAGCCTGTGTTCTTTCTACTCTTGCACCAGATCCTTATCTAAGGGGTGCACTTGGACTGTCTTTGTATGGTCAGGAGTCATAATCAAGGTCAATTTGGTTGATCGTTGTTTAAAATTATGCCCGCAGGTTCCGGTGCTGAGTGGGACAAGCTGCTGCGTGTTCCTCAAAGCCCCTGCACGGGGTCTCGGGCGAGGTTAGCACCTCTGCTAGCTAGCCGTACCCACTCATGGCCGCTGTGGGCCTTGCACCTCCCTGCGAGTGATGGTAAGGCGCCCCAGAGGTGGAGAGGTGGCCCTCGGGCTGGCCGCCATAGGTTTTATTAAGCAGACCCCCCGGGAAAGGAGAGAGCCCACATGGCGACCCAGGAACCGAGAGAGGGGACTTCCGCTTGGCACGGGGTTATAAGGGAATTCGGAGGGGGCGGGGTGATACAGAACAGCCAATGGGGAGAGAGGGAGGAAAGGGCGGGTGTTACAAACCAACCAATGGGAGCAAGGGGGCAGGCATGGGGTTTTGGTTGCAGGGGTACATGAATATGCATGAGTCGTGCAGGGGTACATGAATATGCATAAGTCGATGGGCAAGGCTTTCTCCTATAAACGGAGAGGCTTTCTTTGGACCAAATCATGGCCTAATATCTTTTTCGACCTCCCCTTCCCAGCTCACCGCAACAGATCGTTGTTAAGCCATGCAGTGTTTAACTCCTATTGTTTTTAAAAGTCATCTTAACTTTGTTACTTCATTCATGTATAGATCTCATTTCCTTCTTTGTGACTTTCAAAGACATTTTTCTCAAAGTTTTTACCTGTATTCAGCCTTCATTCTGTGCCAAGGAGTTTTATTTGATTGCTTAATCTGGGAAATTTTCTTGGGTTTGTTCGGTGATATTTAAGAGCTTTTCCATACAAGGAATGAAAACTAAATTGGCAGACTGCATAGGGAACGTGCCACTTTTCTGCACAAACTCTATAACCATCAGAAAAGAGTTGTCTATTACATCTCCTCCAAGCTGTCACCATCTTATTATTTCTCATCACAGTATCTTCCTGTTGTGCCTATCAGAACAGTTTGCTTCCTATGTTTTTCCATGTATGTTTTCCAGATACAAAAACCATCTGAATTTGGGGTATTTTAGCAAAGTCTCAGACATATAAACACAATTTATGAAGTCCCTCATGTCATTCATGATTTTTTATAAACACATTGAATCAATGTACAGAAAAACTGTGCATAACAGCTGTATAAATTTTATTAAACGTGAATAAAACTTTGTTAGCATCTGAACAATTACATAATCAGTTGCCTCATGAGAAATAAAATGCACCCTTCTTTACCAACATTACTGAATTAAACCTGAAGAGTTTTTTTCAGCTTACTACTGTAAAATGAATGACTCCTAAAATTTTTGAGGATAAAAAGAAATATTGTCATCTCGAAATACAACAGCATTTTTATACTTTCAATTTTTTTATCCAGTTGACCCATTTTCAAAATAACTTTCTTAATTAATTGTTACATTGCTTAGTATATTGTTGATTACATACAATAGATCTCGACCTTGGTTATGTATGCTTATAAATATATATAGGACTATATAGAGGCATAGAAATACATATAGAAATATGTGTGTGTGTGTGTGCATAGTATATATAACACTGTGTATGTCTACGTCTGTGTCTATGTTTATGTAAAACTTCCTTTTGACCTTTGTATGATCCACTGAATCCCTCGCAATTATACTTGGAAAACAAGGACCATCTGATGGCCATCAGCGAAGATGGGAATAGCGGTATCAGATACAGAGATGAGAACAGGTTGGCTTTATTGTTGGATGGGGGCAGACCTACGATGCTGCCAACAATGAAGTGGGCAAAGAAAGGTCTGAAGCAAGGAGTACTCTCCAACCAGCCTCCTAGCAGGAAAAGTCAGCAGCTTTTTCCCTACCGAGCAGAACTCTGAAGCACTGATTTCTGAGACTAATTCACCAAGTCTTTTTAAAGTAGCTCGCAGCGTCGGCTCCCCTCGAGCCACCCCTCTTCGAGGGAATCTGCGGCTGTCCTGCAGCGTCCCTGGCCACAGGGGTCGGCCACTGCTGACAGGAGCTGGCTGCTGTTATTGCTGTGCTGTCCTTCCCGAGTGGGGAAGGGGGCTCGCAGAGTGTCAGCTGGGGAGGCGCCGGAGGCAAAGGAGGAGGGAAGGGTCTTCGTGTGGGTTCCAGCAAGACAGTTTATTGGGGAGGGCCCAGGGACAAAGACACTGGGAAAGCTGAAGGAAGGGTTTATAAGGGGAACAGGGCAACCAATCAGGGAAGGGCAAATGGGGGGGAGGGAAACTTGAGGGACAACTGGGGAACAAATCAGAACTGGGGAAGGAGGGACTGGGTAGGGAGGAACCAATGGGGTGTCGAAGTGAACAGAACTTTTGAGAACATAATGAATATTTAACAGGGGACCTACATATTGAACGGAGAACATACATAATAAACAGGGAATACAAACATGAGGGGGGAACACACACATGTGGCAATGGTCCGATGACCACGAGGGTGCTGCAGCCCTCCAGTGGGCCGAGGCACCGCCACAGTAGCTCTTATGTAAAATGAGAGAATTAAGCTCACAAAAATATTTCTGATTACTGCATTAGTCCACCAGAGCCACATATTTCAAGATTTAACAGATGCTGATTTCAATACAGCTGAAAACCAAGAGGAGATTTTTGAGATAAAATTTTAGTTAAAAGAGGAGAATTTAATGCAACACTGTTAGTATTTTAGGAATATGTATACATTGCAGACACATAACCACATCTATAGATTTACATATGTAAAAATAAAGTTCCTGGTACAAGCTGAAGGTGGAAGAAAGAACTTGTTAATCGCTTGTAGTTAAAAAGGAATTTATTTTTAATCATGTCACATGCACTCATTTTCCTAGAGTGGATCAAAAGTAATGTGCTCTGCAAGGGCACAAATGAAAAATAAGATTTTAAAAGTAAGTTACCTATACAGCCTAACAGATGGATCGTTGTGTCACTGGTAATATTGTATTGTGGTCTTTTAAAAATGACCGTCATATTCTTTTAAAGGCGATTACGTTAAAAAGTACTATTCCTCTGATAATCACACAACAAATGCTGATCTGATTAGTTTCTTAATCTGTGATGGTAGCTGACAAGGGAAAGTGAAACTAGAACTGACTCCCTTGCATATAGTTTACAATTATTCTGTCTCAGATATCAGCAGCACAGAACATCTTGCCCAGATATTCGATACATACGCAGGTTTCTCCGTTCGTCTGTCAGTCACTGTTTCCAGGGCTGTGTCGCATCCATTCCGTTCTGTGTTTTTCCTTTCTCACAACACATTCTGTGATACCCTGTGGACATTCTGCAAATTATTGCACTGCATAAACTGAACTTTATCTCAACTCCAGTTAATTAAATCAATAGCAAGCCCTGCGCTTTGCACAAGCAATACCGATGGGCTTTGACTGACAGCATCAGCTTTACAAAGCATCGCAGCGTAAGGCTTTGTATGGCAAGTGAGTCCTTTTTCCTTCTCTTCATTGCAATTGCTGACATTTTGGCTATATCTAGTGGGTGACATGATTCGGACAGGGTAGTAGCACGGAATTTAATAAGAAAGTAAGAAGGCTTTGCCTGTGACTGAAAGCCCCTAGTGAGAGCTGTGGTGTGCAAACAGCCTTGCTGCTCCTAAAGCGTTGGAAAAATTTTAACCTCAACAGCAAGAACAAAATGATACTTTTAAAATCCCTTAGATGATGTTTTATAAAGAAACTCGGGTGTCTTCAAAGGCAGTATAATAGTGATATTTTCCTGTAAATATCAGAAATTCATTATCGATGATTCTTGCATATGACATTCTGGAGATATAACATATTTATATATATATATATTTATATATCCATTCAGACTTGCAAGGGTGAAATAAGACACAGATTGCAACCATTCCCCAAGAGATGTACAACAGCTGTTTTTCCTAGACACGGGAAATTACTTTGAAATATGAAGTTTTCAAATTATTTTTTAAAAATTATAATAAAAAGGAAATATTTATATATTTTTTAATGTTTTATCCAGAAATAATAGCTTGGGAGCAGAAATTAATATGCATATATTATTTTTTCCATGCTATATATCTCCTATGATCTTGAAAAATAATGAAAGATTTGACTCGATAAAAAAGTGCACAAAAGAGAAAACGATAACTAAAGTATACTGATTACAAAGGTCCTATCATCACCCATGGCAGTAGCAGAGCTCTCAAAGACTGCATGAAGGAATGTTTAAATGGAATCGTCTGGATTGAAGAAACAGTGGATACTTTTTTCTGCTAAAATATTTTATTGTATCCAAAATTTCTACTTTTAATGCTGACGGAAAAAAAACAATACTCCTCTTTTAAAAGGAGTGGTTCAACTGTCTTTAATCAAAGTTTTATGATGCTCCCATTAAAAGATCCTAGTAGGTGATAGATGGCATAGTTTAACATTTAACCTCTTATTTTCTGTGTCAAATGCTTTTCTTAGCCTGATTTTATTTGTTTTCTGTTTCTGGGAAGATTTCATCCTGAATAGCCCAATTTTTTCTCTCAGGCTAAACAAAAGAGGTTGTTCAACTATAAATAAATTTTAAGTTACCATGAGATTTTCTTTGACAGCCCCGTTTCTCTGCACTTTGAGACAAACAGTTTGTTGACAAATGTTTCTGCCTTTTTAGTTTTTAAAGACTGTTATTATTTTCGTGCTGCAATTTTAATGATATCACAATTTATAATGAAAGAAACTTTTAAAATGTGACAAAAGAATTTTAAAAGGTCTAGTATTTCTCAAAACACCTAGGTTTTCCTGGTCATGCCTGTAGCAAAAATAAATAGATTCTTTTCATAGAGCTTTTGAATATGTTGCAAACTTCAGAGATGCAGTTCATTTATGCCTTTCCACAAAACCCTTGGTCATCCGTCCTCCAACCAGGAAAGTGGAGGGGGTGCCAGTCTCTGCATCCTCCTATCACATCTGTGTTGTTCCAGGCAAGGACAGAAAGTAAGTGTGTGTTACTCCAAAGACCATGAGGCCACAAGGCATTGATCCATAGGCAGCAGGGATGCCAAAGACACCCAACAGAAAAGACAAAGACTTCTTAAGTTTTCTGTCGTACAGAAAGAAGGAATGCCACAAGGAATTTAGAAAGATGTATATTTTCTATAATGGGGTCTGAAAGTGGAGAAGAAATCATATGAAATGGTGTTGATATTAACAAAAAAAAAAAAAATTCAGAAGAATGGATTAGCATCACATATTCCACAAGAAAGGACATTAATTAAAAGTACACAAAGCCCCCACAAACCCTGCAGATGGACAAATATTTCCCAAAGAATGTTCCAGGACTTCCTGCAAAAACGGTGGAATTTTTTTTTTAGTGCAGGGAGGGAATGAAGGAGGAAGAAAAATTATGTTGAATTGGAAACGGAACGTCACTGAAAAAGTGGCATATTCAGGAAGAAATGTGCCATTCCCATACAGTTCTTCTCAGCCTATTCATACTCTACAGAACTCCGCAGTTCTTTTTAATCCAATTTAATTCGGATGATTAAGTATATTGAAATAGCAACTGGGATGTAGTAAAAGCAGACTGTCAGTCATATTTTCTCTGTCTCTCTAAGAAAAGTAGGAACTGAAGGATAAAAGGACACCACAGAAGTGTGTGTGGGAGTTAGGAGAGTAGGAACGCTCAGAAGGGAGATGAAAGGAGGGCGGAAGTTGTGCACACAGACTCAGCTGCAGGCACGGGGCCCTGCTCCTGGCAGCACTGACTCTCCAGCTGGGGTATGGTACTATGAGCTGCAGCAGCTACAAGAAAGCTGTCTGATCCTTTCCCCACAGGAGTCTTCCTCAGGATACTTGAGGACCATAAAACAACCCAGGAAAAGTCTTGCTGTACTGCTTTGGTCCTTATAACATTTTGTCTTACTGCTGTGCTAATACCTGAAACTGTCCACTCTGCTTAGCTTTTTTCAGGACACAGAAAAACAATTTATCTCAGGCAGCTACTTTTTACCCTCACTAGCTTTATGAAAATCATTAGTGAAACGAGCTCAAATACATTTTTCCTAGGGTATTTCTCAAGAAACATGCTGTCCCCCTTTGGCCTCTTATTACAATAATTATCAATATAGGTACACTGATGAAGCTAATCCCTATTTCTCTTAATATTCCATCCCCTAGATTCCCCTGTGCGCTGGTTGATGGAAACTCAGGCTTCTCTGCAGCACTGCTGGTGGGCAAGCATCTTGTTTCTTGTGAGTAAAATTCCTGTGATGTCTCTGGTAAAAGCCTTTGTCACAGGTGATGGAAGTAAGGGAGCAATGGGAATACAAACCTGCTGTAGTTTGCCTAAAATGCAGAAACATCTGCTTGAGTCATGAGTGGCTTGTTGGCTGAATTCAGCAGGGGAGAATCTGGCAATTAATCTGAAGTGTCACTATATTCGATAGAAATTGTCGTAGAGGGCTTCTGGGGACACAAAGGTAGCTCTGGTGACCGAAGATTGCATATGCTTCTGTGGTTTATTCATTTTTAAAGACTTCACTGCACTCAAATAGTAAACTTTTTCTAAGAATAAAGTCTGCTTAGTGACTTTCTCCATAAATTGTGACCTACTTTGCGGAAATAGGTACGTCAGGATGGATATGGAAACTTCTAAGAACATTCATATATGTACAAATTACAGTTCATGGAAAAAGAGATGTTATTAATTCTTTAAAGGAATGGGCTCTGAAATAATAAATTTTTTTCTGCTTGGGACCAATTTTGCCCTTTGGACTAATTGGACTAATTTTCATGTACAAACCCAGCAGCAGAATTGTCATTCTGGATGTTTTCCCTTCTGTTTTTCTACCTGTTTGAAAATAAGATTCCACTCTGATACAATCCTTTAGTCCCTGGACAAGTATAAAAGCTTTAAAATACTATTTCAGGAATCTGGCCTAATCTGAAATACAATAAAGATTATGAAGTGCAGAAATAATTCATGGGTTATATATGAGCAACAGATCTTTCTAAAATCTCAATTTCTCAATTTTTCCAATATGTTTTGCAGTATATATCATGTACCTCAATATTGCTACCTGCATGAACCCAGAGGAGTGATTCAAAACCCACCCTAAACAGTAAAACTGATTTGAAAGGATTTTGGGTCAGGCCTTAACAGACTTCCAGATTCCAAATTATTTTCAACCTTGTTCCCTTTAAAATATTTTTTTAAAATATCTTTACAAATGAAGCTTACCAACTGAACAATCCTGATGTTATTCTATTGTTTCAATGGATCAAATATTTATGAGTTAATTTTGTTCTATTCTTATCTCTTTGTGAAAACTTTCAATTCCACTATACCACTACTTCAAAAATATATTTTTTTCATTTCAGTTATTCTTCTGACAAAGGAAATAGTAGAAGACTTACAATTTTCCTATCCAGTTAATTTATGGAATCTCTTACCCTAATGTCATTGAAGCAATAATAATAAGCAGATATTTCAACTGATTTGCAAGGTCTGTCTACATGGAAATATAGAAGTAGAAGAAACTTTGAAGATACCAGTATTTATCTCTTTTTTCGATTGGTTTATTAGTTAGTTTGTTTCTGAAGCACACCATCTAAAGTGGTGGGCCATCACAAAGTGCATTAAACTTTGAAGCTGGGAGAGCAAATATATTTCAAGGTTTTATTCTGTTTCAGTTTTTCTGTATACTACAAGTAACATATCTATGAGCTTAAACATACAGCAGAAAAATTCTTCATGCAAAGCTCTTACGAAGACTTAAGTTTAAAAGTTGCATTTTTAAGAGAATAATTGAAGGTGGAATTTGTCCAAAACCAACACATACAACAGACACAAACTGTGGTTTTAAAACAGTCTTTGGGACCACTATAAGTGACACTGAATAAGAGTCATTCAGTGGAAAAATTAGAATCCTGAATACTCAATTTCTACCACATGGTTACAAGTAAAGAAATTAAGATAATCTGTCTTTGTTCTCTTATGTTTTGAATACCATGAAAGACATAAACTTATTCCCTTTGTGACATTACACAATGCCATGTATTCCATTTCTCAGAAATGTGGACATGACTTGTTTATAATATAATTATAAGCTAATTTTAAAAGAAATCAAAATCCTCATAAGATATTTTTCCTACAGAAATACTTTGTTAAACAATTCTTGAAATTGTTAAAAAATGGTACTAATTTCTTATACATTCAGTACTGGTTTTCAAGTTTTCAAGTAATTGAGTTTTCCTTGTGGCTATTTTAAAATCTTGTTTCATTCATTACAAGCCTAAATTGAATCCTCAATAGCTTAAGTTATTAAAGATTTGGGGAAAGCAGAAAGGGAGGTTGGGAGAGCATTACACCTGAAAGTCAACCAGGTTGGATATGTAAGGACAGCTATCCAGACTTCTGAACTTAATGCCATTATTGAGTAATTTTTAACAGTCAGAGAAGTTTCCGAAACACCAGACTCACACTTCTTTCAACATCACAATTCCAAGAAAAGAAAAATATATATTCTAACATCTGGAAACAGGAGTGGTGAACTCTCCACTAAAATTCTGTTCTTTGCTGGATAATCAATTATCCTCAGAGGAGATAGCGGCAAAGATGGGGCAGCCTGGACGTATGGATGGACTGCGGAATGAGAGGCTGGAGAACAGCCCTGCAGAAAGGGACCTGGGGGTCCTGGTTAATGGCAAGCCTGGAGAAGAGACTGAGAGGAGACTGCATTGCAGTCCACAACTTCCTCATGAGGGGAAGGGGAGGGGCAGGTACCGATCTCTTCGCTGTTATGACCAGCGACCGGACTTGAGGAAATGGCTTGAAGTTGTGTCAGGGGAGGTTTAGGTTGGATATCAGGAAAAGGTTCTTCACCCAGAGTGGGGTTGGGAGCTGGAACAGGCTCCTCAGGAGAGCGGCCACACCCATCAAGCCTGGCAGAGTTCAAGAAGCATTTGGACAATGCTCCCAGGCACGTGGGTGTCCTGAGCAAGGCCAGGAGTTGAACTTAAAGATCTTTGTGGGTCTCTTCCAACTCAGGATATTGTATGATTCTATGATTCTATGATACAATGCATTTGACAGATTTCAAATTCCAGATTCCAATTACAAATTGTTTCTCAGTTCATTTGCAGTTTCCCTTTTACATTTCCCTGTAGGAAACATGTGTGATATTCAATGAAGATGAAGAGTTCCAATAGACACCTGTAACTGTTCGTGTCTGTAAGTCATGGGGTGACCATGACTGAGCCACACGCTCAGATCTCATCACAAGCACATTGATCATTGAAAGGTGGTTAAGAACGTTCAGGTTCCTAAACCCCTGTTTCTCCATTCTGAAGAGGAGGCCATTCAGCTTGATATTTTGTATTTTCCGGTCTTAATCTTTGTTGCTGCTGTTCAGTGCTGCCAGCAGTATAATGTCTGCCAGGATTCTGCAGCAATAGGGAGCTTTATTTAACAGGGGCAGTTTCTAAACCTGACCTATTCAGCCCCCTTGTGGTACATACCAAAGTGGCCAGGTTTTGCTAAGTCTAGCATGTCTCTGAAATGTTTTATAAGAATAAAATCCCCCGTGTAACGGGAGCTCTACAGTTGTTCAAAGGGTAAATTTTTCACCTTCTACCAATGACTCCAAGAGAAGTAGAGATTGTGCATTTTACCTTTTGAAACCTTCAGGATGAGTAGAATTCTTCTTATGTTTTACTTCTTGAATTTCAGTATTTTACCAATATATAATTTAAAATTTTTGTCACTTTCTTACTTGATTTTTACTTATTCTCTACCTATCTATACCTATCACTCCTTTTGGCAGAAACAACATTCTTATCTTTAGTAGACTTTAAAATATTTTATTTTATTCTTCTTATTTTGTTTAAGTAAACATTAGATGACTCAATATCTTTTTGTTTGGCTTGTTTCATTTGGAGTTTCCTCTGATCTGATTAAAGGCAAAGAAAAGTCTTCATGACACTTTCAATGCTTTCTAGATAAATAAAAAAGTGATTAATTATTTAACCAATAAATAAATTAAGTATATCATTGAGATATCATGTGCATAACAAAACCCCCTTTTCATATTGATAGCTTTTCAAGCTTAAAATTTCCTTTTGAAAATTTGAAACTATTTTTGAGAACACAGTTCCTCAAGTTATGCATTCACAAATTTTTACTTGTAAATGCTTCTTATCTTCCCCTCACTATATGGAAAGCACCTATGAAGTATCCTGAGAAAATCTGAGAATGTAGTAATTTGCAGTTTTTAAAAAGTGCAAAAACCAACAAAATATAAAAAAATTATGTCCCTTAAACTTTAATTGATAATTTTGGGGGTTTTCCTTGTTTTGGAGCAACAGCAAATGTAGATATATATACTTTTATGTCCTTACATGATTTAGAATCATTACAATTTTGTGTCCATTGTTGATTTGACATAACTTTTTATTGCAACTCATTGAAGTCTTGATTCTAGAATGCTTCTTTAACCAAAATAACTGACATGTAGAGGTTCTCATATCAGAGAGGGTCAAATCAAACCTTCCTACAGAGAAGAGTTATCTATGAGCCTCCAGAAGTCTAATTTTCAGTATTGAAGTCTCCATTAATTTCAAGAAAAACTTACAAAGCCTGACTTATTTTTTTTTACCATTATTTTGCATACCTTCTTAGGAGCTGTGGTGGATTCTTGAGAAAATTAGAACAAAATATTCCAAACTGCCACACATTTACTTTCTGGGAAACAGAGTAGTTAAATATCATTCATACAAATATATAAACTGTCAGAGGCCTTAAAAGAGGAGTAAGTTTTAAAAAGTTTGTTGTCCTGGCAAGGCTTTATAAGCTTCTGTAGTGTCGTCCACTGATATTCAAATACATGAGAATCCTGAACTGCTCTAAGACTGAACTCAGTGAACCCTTCCATTCCTTACTAGACTTAAATGAAGTTCCTCATGGTCAGTGATGCTAACTGCTCTTAACAGTCTTCTGTTTTTCACTCCAGTCTTGTTTTCTAGTGAGATGCAAATTAAGGGTGCCTTGCTTTCTGCTTAGAAACTCTCCTTTTTACATAATAAGGTGGCATGTCTATTGTTTAACAGTTACTCATGATGATATACAAATGTATAAGCTGTTCAACAATTACAAAGTCAATTTTTAATAGAGTTAATGCTTCTTACTCAATGTGAGACAATGACTAAAAAAATTCCCGTTGGAGTACGCTGTCATTGTCAAGTTTCATGGAAATTATTCCAGAAACATTTGTTTTTCTTACTTCAGCTGGCTTTTTCTGCTACTTGAGTAATCAAAACAGTCTCACTATAGTCCCATATTCCCCCACTTACTTGTCTTATGTACACAGAGGACCACCAAAGACAAGGGAAGGGAAGTAATTTCCTGAAATCTGGGTATATTTTCTATATTTTCAGCATGAATTCTGATCTTGATCTTATGTCAAACAACAAATAATGCATTTATCCCAGAAAGAAAATTAATTTTCCAAAATTATTTTTATCTGTTTTAATGTTCTGTTCTTCAAAATTATGCAGGGTTTTATTACATCACCACCACACAGACAGTATTTTACATCATTCCAAGCTCTCTGTAAGAAAATATATTAATATATTTTCATTTTAATTTATCTTTTTTTAGCTGTTGTGATAAAAATCAAAACCTGATTTCTGACTTCCTTATTTTGGAGGTTTCCTTTCTTTATTTCATTTCTTTTTGAAGTTGTTCTCTTTATCTAAAAACATTTGAAATGTTTTCACCTACTTGTATTCTCCAGGTGTCATGTGGTAACAAAAAAAATAACCTTTCTGCGCTCATTTCAGGTGGCCTTTATTTTCATCACTCTCATATTTATCAGAAGTAGACCATTCCACCTATACTTGCTCTGTTGCCTGCTACTCTTTTATCACATTCCACTCTACAGCACAGCTCAGAACTGGAGTGGAAGGCAAGTTGTTCCAAAGACAAACATTTCTATTATAAACCTCACCACAGGCAGCAGATTTGTTCATGTCAGATTTGTTCATGGCATAATCATACTTGAGAGATGACACTTAGTTTTATGTAAGATAAATAGTTTGATTAATTAATCTGTGTTTTCCCACAATGAAGTATGTTGGATATTTCCTGTCTCAGAGCTGATGTTTGTAGGAATAAATCAGTCACATGACTGCATCTCAAAATATACACTCTTGTATAAAGCACAACATATACATGCAGACCAAAATCTAAAAAAATCACATCTTCTGAAAAATATTTCACTCAAATGCATAAAAATGCATTAAAAAATGTGGCTATTCGAAGTCTTTTATTCATTGCATGTTTTTCTTCAAATGAAAGATTGATTTGGTTCTATATTTGATTTTATTTCAATACAGTTCTTTCTCAGATCCTTGCATCATCCAAAATTGACTATCTTCAAACATTATGAAGAAAATCTGACTAGCAAAAAGATAAAAGTTATAAAACAAGTATAATACTGTCGTGCTTCAAGATTCATCAACAAATAACAATAAAAACAAATCATAGAGGCAATTTTTTTATCAAACCATAACATTTAGTTGCCTTTGTTCATGTTAAAAGTGATTTTTAATCTCTGTAGAATTGGGCTTAATATCAAATAAAATTTTCTATCTTAAAAATAAAAAAAAAAAATCTTGTAACAGTAAAATAAAAAAATCTTAAATAATACCAAAGAAAATATATCGTAAGGGTGATTTTTATTACTTTCTTTAACTCTAGCCTAAAGACCTTTAGAGTATGCACAGACATTAGAAACAACCCATCAGGAACTGGAAATGGGTACATTTATTCGGGGTTTGTGTATCTCCTCTTGCTAGCTATGGTGAGTATGATGCTCCAAAGACTTAATAATTTCCACCAGTTTACAAAAGACGTCAGTCAAGTTTAACAAACATCACGATGCCCAGTTACCTACCAGTGTCCTAGTAGTTGGTTCAATCAAAGGAAATTTATTTTGTGCATCATCAGTAGAGATACTAAAATCTAATCTGAACTGAACATTAACAAAGTTTTTTCTCATGGAAAGGTTTCCCTCACCAAAGAGACGTGGTTTATCCAAAGCTTGCCTGCCATATTCAGTATGTCGTATAGCCAAATTTTATTATTCTGTTAATAAATTATTCTATCCCACCCTTGGTTACTCAGCTATGTAATTTAATCAAACCAAGTCAAATTCTATGGATTGTTTTAAATAAAAAATTGCATAGCTAGTTAATGACCAATCTTTTGCTCTGTGATTGGCAAATAAACCTCTATACAGTTACTTCGCTCACTATTCCCTCATCAGGATCAGGAGGAGAATCAGAATGGCGAAAGTGAGAAAAGTCGTGGGTCAAGAGAGTTTAACAACTGAAGGGAAAAAAAGAAGCAAACAAACTGTCAAGTGATGCAAAAATAGTTTCTTATCACTAGGAGATCAATGCCCAACCAGTGTATGAGCAGTAGCTACCTTGGAAAAATTCCCACAGGTTTACTGCTGAGCATGGGGTTTCATTGCATGGCACATCCCTTTGGTCACTTTGGGTCAGCTCTCCCAGCTGTGTCTCTTCCCAGCTCTTGTGCAACTCCTGCCTACTCATTGACTGACCAGAGTAGGAAACAGAGAGGCCTTGATGCTGCATAAGCACTGCCCTGTAAAAGTCAAAACATTGCTATCAAAACAGTTTTGGTGGTAAATCTAAACCACAGCACTATATGGTCTGTGTAATGCCCCAGTCTGCCTGGGGGGTTCAGGGGAAGGTAGTTGTATTTACCCTAGGCAGTGCATAGGAGAAACAACAAAATTCTCAGGAAGTTCAAAAAACCACTTTTACTTGCCAGCTTTGGAACATTCCAATGGAATAAGGCACTTGGCAAAGTTTAACTTAGCAAACTTTAACTTGTTCAGATACAACAAGGGATTTAACAAGGCACTGATTGGAATTTTTCTTGGTCCAGCTCATAGTGTACTTTGAGAAGAAAAAGTGAGGAGAAGAAAGAGGAAGAGAAAGGAAAAGAAAAAGGAGAGAGAAATTTAGATAACCACCACCCTAATGTGGTCTCAGCGCCTTTTAAATCCAGGGTTGTGGAGAGCACCTTGCAGCACAACCTTATGCTAATTTCAGCACCAATAATTTTTCAGGGGAAAAATCTTTGTTTCAGTTATTTTAAATGCATTTTAAACTATATAGGTATTGAGAATATTCTACACCTTCTACAGAAATTTTGCATTAAATTCAAAGAAACTTTTAAGTATAGAAAAATTTTGATATTTTACTTTGTTGTTTTTTAAAATATTTAAAATCCAGGATTCTATGTGTTCGCTTTTTCTAACCTCTGGAGAATCTAGTCAATTTCTCTTCATTCAAAATCATTTTAAAATATCAATTTAACACAATTATTTATGTTCATAATTAGTTATTAATACATTGCTAAACAGTCATCTTGCAGTCATTAGTAAAATGTTTCTCCAAAGAAACACATGCATTTAACAGTCACAACTGCCTAGCACTTAATTAAAGGACTAGAAAACTGAGATTTAGGTAACGAGCAGAGAGTCTCTTAATCGGTTTTTGGTTAAGGGCACAGCTTGAATACAGTTTGGGGGGAAAGAGAGAGAAAGCAGTAAATGTTAAGACCAAGGTTAAAGCATAAATTACATCCAAAAAAGGTGTTAACCTGTCCTGTTTTCTGGGTTATTTGGGTAGACACTAGGAAGGACTTAATTGCACTGGAGACAATGAAGTACATAGATGAAATATCAAGTCACATTTTGTGAGAAAATGCTAGGAGTTACAGTATTGTGATTGAAAAGAGAAAGGATCTTGAGCATATGTCTGTGAAGCAATTTGTGATCTAAAACTTTCTCTGTAGTTTGAACCAAATTCAAAATTTCGTTTGATAAGTACAGCTTCATTTACTATAGAAATGGGAATTAATATCTCCTAATTCATACCTTTATCAGGAGACAACTCTCTGTGTATATGTCTACAGATTGATTATGCTGAGCAGTAGAAGAGAGATTATTATAGAGGATTGACCTTGGCTGAATACCAGATGTCCACCAAGCCACTCTATCACTCCCCCTTCTCAGCTGGACAGGGGAGAGAAAATAAGATGGAAAGCAACTCGTAGGTTGAGAGAAGGCAGTTTACTGAAGAAAAAGCAAAACGTTGTGTGTGTGCAAGAAGAGTGAAAAAAAAAGAGATTTTATTCTCTACTTCCAATCAGCAAGCAATGCCTGGCTACTTCCTGGGAAGCAGGGCTTCAGCATTTGTAATGGTTGCTCAGGAAGGCGAATATTGTAAATAAAAAATGCATCCCCCTTCCTTCTCCTTTTCTTAGCTTTTATGTCTGAGCTGACATCATATGCTATGGAATACCCCTTTTCTCATTTTCAGTCATTTGTACTAGTTGTGTCCCCTCCCAGGGTTTTGCCCATCCCCATCCTACTGATGGAGTGCAGAATGTTGGGGAGACAGCACAGGTGCTGTGCCTGCACTGCTCAGCAGGAGCCAAAACCCTGGTGTGTTGCCAACACCTTTCCAGCTACCAATGCAAAGCACAGAGCTGCGAGGGTTGCTGTGGAAAAATGAACTCCAGCTCAGCCAGATCCAGTATAATTATCCATAACACACAGTCTGCCACATACACTTAGAGGAGTATTTTGGTTCATCTCACCAACTGACTCGATTGGTGCCAATTAATTTACATTCTTAGAGGAAGATAACTGCTAACTTTGAACTTAATCCAGCATGACACAGATATTTTTCAGACAAGGAAAAGGCTGACTACTGGATATGAATCCCCCACATTTTAAAGGCTTGTAATTTCAAGTATTTTGTGTGGAGAGAGATCACAGAATCACAGGAAGGGGAAAAAAAAAAAGGTTGGAAGGAACATCTGGTGGTTGTTTACAACCAAGCTCCCACTTGAAGGAAGGATAGTTTAAAACCTTAAATAAGAGTGTTCGCAACTTCTTTAGTCAAGTTTTAAAAATCTTCAAGGATGGAGATTCCATACTTTCTCTGTTCTACTGAACAGCTGTCATTGCAGTTAAGCATTCAGCTTCCCAATGTGCAGTTTGAATTTCCTTCATTGCGACTGTTTTTTTGACTTTTGTCCTTATGTACTGGTTTTAGGATAGAGTTCGTATCCTTCACATTAGTTGCTATAGTGTTACTTTGGATTGGTTCTGGAAATTGTGCTGATAACACAGGGATATTTTAGCTATTGCTGAGTTTTTACACAGCCTCAAGGTTTTTTCTGCTTCTCACCCCGCCAACGAGGAGGCTGGGGATGCACAAGAAGCTGGGAGGGGACACAGCTGGGACTGCTGACCCCAGCTGACCAGAGGGATATTCCATACTCTATGGCATCATCCTCAGCAAAAAAAAATTGAGTGAAGCTTCAGAGCGATTTGTCTTTTGAAGTAACTGCCACACGTGATGAACCCCTGATTTCCTGGAGATGCATGAATGCTTCCCTACTGATGAGAAGCACTGAATTAATTCCTTTTTCTGCTTTCCTTGTGTGCATGGCTTTGGCTTTACCTGTTAAACCATTTTTATCTCAGGAGTTTTCACTGTTAGTCTTCTGATTCTCTCCCCCTTGCCATGAGTGGGAAGTGACTGACTGGCTGAGCTGGGTTTAGTTGCTGGCTGAAGTTAAAGAAAGACAGTCCTTTTTTAGTGCACAACGCAGAGCTCAAAAAGTTCAAGACAGTGACAGATTTGATTGGAATTTACTGTATCATATATATGGGTATGAACAGCAGAATAATTTCTACAATTTTCCAAACAAGTTGAAGAACACTCAGTTAATCTATTTGTCATTAACTTATCTTCAATAACAGGAAAAGGCAAAAAATAACAATAAAATTTTTAAAAGCCCACAAGAAGCTAAAACTTCAATGAGTTTCAAAGCCTTTTAAGTAGAAGAAATGTGTTTTGGAAATAATACAAAGATGACATTAGGCATAGCTACTGCTCTTGTGCTGTGTCACCTGGGATTAATTTATATAATAGGTGGGCAGGCAAGCTTGTTAAGCAATTCTGTACATTGAGAATTTAGTTATCAAATCCTCAGGTAACCAGATAATCTGCTTTATTAATGTGCAACAAACAAAATATCTTGGAACAATGAATAGGGGAAAATTGCACTGGGGATTACCATGTTAATACTATATAATGCCAAACATAATACAGAAGTAGACTTTTTTTTTCATGAAGTACTAAATACAAGTAGAAGAGAAGATAGAATATTCTGACTGTTTCTGTCATGCCAAAGTGCATGAGGTTGATTAGCGAGCTACAAAGTGAGAAGCTGAAGTTTGAATTTTAATATCTACAGAAATTTCAGTGAAGTTACTTCTCTTTATCTTCAGAAATCTGATTTTGTCATAAAGAATGGATTTTACTTTGTTCATAGTTTTTTATTATATTTGAAGCAGCAAGTTTAGGGGTTTTTTATGACAAGATATGGAACATTTACAATGTTCTGTTCCTGGCCTTGAAAAAATGACCACTAATATTGTTCTTGTTGAGCCTGTGCAATTAGTTCTTCCTGTGGTGTGTAGTAGAAGAAAAGTTACCTCCTACAGCACAGCCTCATTGAAATACTGTGAATGCATAAGGCTGACACTTCTGCTTCAAACCAACCCAGAAACTGTTAAGCAGAGCTTTCCTGCCAGGCATCATACAAGGAGAGTAAAATATTTCTATAAGCTTGTGAGGGAGGAATACAAAACTTGCTCTAAATATAGGCAGCATTTTTATACAGTTATGAAGCTATAAATGGAGTTAGGCAAAAGGAGGGTGGGGTTGGTGGGGAAAGGATACAATTTTAGGGGCTGTGACAGAGCCTCTGTGTCTGTAATGTGTTTCTGTCAAGAACTAATCAAAAGTGCATACTAGTTATCTGCACAGGTGTTTTCACATTAAGTTTTAAAATAAGTTAGAAAGTTTATGCACAATTTAGCAATTGCTTATCTGAGGATCTAGAGGAACAGCGTGATTCCAATAAGTGGGAATAACTGCTACTTTGCAGTCAGCAACCTCAGTGGCAGTACACTACCATTCTGTTCCTCATCCCCAGAGGCCAAATCTGTACTGTGCCCTGCTGTAATCAGCAAATGATCCAAACACCTTAGAAGGGCCATAGCCTCATTCGTTTTAGATATTGCTTTTCTTCCTCCAAACACAGAAATGTGTTTGGTCACTGCTGGAAATAACCAAGAATTTAAAATTCATCAAAATCAAATACTGTGTGTGTGCTAAAAGACTGTGATTCTCTTGAGTAGATTTAGCCTAGTGAATCATGTCCAGTTACCTGTATCACTCTTCCGTAAGTAGTCTTTTGCTATCTGGTCTGCACACAGATCATCTTGATTTTTTGTTTCACTGCATTAAGTGAAAAACTTCAATAAAAGAAAGAGAAATAGACCATAAAATAGAGACAAATTTCTTTTGCTTCGAACTACTGCATCACAAGGTATATGGGTCTGGTGAATATGAAGGTGGAGAGGAAATCGTCTTCCAATCTGCTCCAGATTTCTGGTCTGGATTAAGGTCAAATCACCGCTTTTCAAAGTTTTTCACTGCACATCAAAGCACAAACACTGACCATCTGATTCTTATCTTTGTGCGTACTTGCTTTTCTCTCTGTGTTGCAGTTTTAGTAAATAATATTTTCTAGACCATACTGTCCTCAGAAAAAAAGAAATCAGGAACCCTTTTCTCTAACAGAAATTCCATATCTATATCTCTGTCCGGTGAATTTAGTTCAAAACAGTATACTCATAGGCAAATTTCCAAAGCAGAAAGAGGACAAAAACAACATACCGTGACATTTCCAGCAAAACAGCTCTTGTAAAAACAAAACAAAACAAAACAAAACAAAACAAAACAGTTATGAACTTCTTACATGTGGATCAGAATTTCACTGTTAGAAACCTGTCAGCATCATCTCCAGCTCTGGAAGAAAAAAAGCCTAAAGTATTTATTTTATGATCTGGACTTCATGTCATGATAGTGATAAACACGTTTTTACACATCTGAATATTTTTTTCTGTAGAAAATAGGAGAGAATATTTAAAAAATATTCCTCACTTCATGTTGCTACCCGATAACATATATGTAGTATCTTTGATATTTTCAGAGACTTTTAGAAAAAACAAACTGTAACATAAGAGACAAGTGAAAAAAAAAAAGAAATAAAGTTTTCAACCCGAGAGATGAGTTGCAAAGGCTCTGCTCTCAGTAACCAGTGGTCATATGGTACAATTAACACTGTCTAGGGAAGAATTAGCATCTTTCAAAGCTACAAACATGATGACTGTGCACATGCAGTCAACCCACCTGCAGATCATATTCTGAAGTACAAATTTTTTATTTGGAAATGCAGAAACCAGATGAAGCTGATGATAGAACAGAACAGGAATAGAATAGACTATTTCAGTTGGAAGGGATGTACAACTCTCTTCTAGTCCATTTGACTGACCAATTCAGGGCTGAACGAAGATTAAACCATGTTATTAAGGGCATTTTCCAAATGCCTTGTGAAAACTGGTAGATTTGGGGCACCTAGTCTGTACATTCTCTAGGAAGCCTGTCCCACTAGTTGACCATCCTCTCAGGAAAGAAATGCATGGTGCAGCTTTTAACCATTCCCCTCCATCCTATCACTGGATACCAGGGAGAAGACTTCAGCACTCCCTGTCCACTTCCTTTCCTTAAGAAGGTGTAGAAAACAATGAGGTCAACCCTCAGCTTTCTTTCCTCCCACCTAGACAACCCCAAAGTCTCCAGCCACTCCTCATAGGACATGCCTTCTAGCCCTTTCACCAGCTTTCTTGCCCTCCTGTGGACTCATTCAAGGACAATATAATAAAATGTAGGAAAGTCTTACACTTACACCAGCATTATGCAACCTCCTACCATGTGTTAATGTCACTGTCTCTTTTGTGTGGCAATTCTTAACCTAAGTAAATAACAGCATTACTATGATCAGTTTAGAAACCCCATGTAATCTGTTGTTTCTACAATAATCAGTATTTAGAAAGCTAATATTTGATTAAATGTTATTATTATGTCTTCCAGTCATTGGTCTGCATTAATAATTAGCTAAAAAATATGTATTTTAATTTACTGTACACAATTTAATTTAAATATAGGAGGTTCACCACAGTTACTTTTTTTCTAATTTTATATGGTGCTTTTTTATGTTTTAAACTTTGGAACATCTCAAATATCCCAGGCAAATTACTGACAAGGCTTTGCATACATTATGCAGCCTGGTGACAGACCAAGCAATAGTGTGATCTCTGTCATAGGTCACATTGCAGAAAATAGATAAGCTGTACAGATGGATTCATACAAGAAGAAATTGTGAACAACTTTTTAACAGCAATTTAACACTGTTTTCTTTTATGTTTTCAAAACCCAATCATCTATGTTGGGTACTGCAGGAGAGCATGCACATTTTATTTCGTGCTCAACTCCTCTTGCTGGAGAATCCTCAATATTGAGCCAGTAGAGTATGGGCTGAATGCCTACATGCTTCCCTTTTCTGAGACTGAATTCCTACAAAATCTTCTGCATTTTGGAATGTAGTTTGGGTATGTCCATTTCATATAAAAAATAACCAATATGTTTGTTTGGACTAAAACTTTCCAAAGTCTTCTACAGGGTGCAGTACCATATTGCTGACTCATCCAGATCAGCTCTTGTCATAAAATACAGTGCAGCTATTAAATATATGAATATATGTAGAACTTTAAGAACATCAGAAGAGTCAAAATCAACCTGGATAGCAGGCCATCTTCTGAAATATTTGTAGAACTCAAGATTTGAAAATCGAATATGTTTATGGAAATAGAGAGTTTCAGGTCTGCTCTATCAGGACTGTAGTTCAAAGGTATCATGGCATATGTTATGAAAAATTTGGATTTGGTTTGGTTCTGGTTTTGATTTTTATATTGTGGTTTGGTTTGGTTTGGTTTGGTTGGTTTTTTTCTTTGGCTGGTTTGTTTTGTTTGGTTTTGGTTTTGGTTGGGTGTTTTGGTAGGTTTTTATTGTTGGGTTATTTTCTGATTATATTTCTTTAATGGATAAAGAAAAAAGTCATCTATCTTAAAAATTAGAATTCAAAGAGTGAAGATGAAGAATATCCATTCCAGCTGATTCTAAACTGTGGGAAGTAGTATGGTACAAAGTCCTAGTCCAAGGATT
The DNA here is from genome assembly GCA_013398855.1 of Mohoua ochrocephala. Taxonomy (NCBI): domain Eukaryota; kingdom Metazoa; phylum Chordata; class Aves; order Passeriformes; family Acanthizidae; genus Mohoua; species Mohoua ochrocephala. The sequence goes on from VZTA01018362.1 coordinate 46,990, forward strand.
GCACATACTGGGAGAGTGGATTGTGCAGAATTTTTTTTTTACCTATTTGATGAAATATTCTCCCAGCAAAACTCATAATGACACCTTGTCTCAACCTCCTGAGTTCTTCAGTTTACATACTAGAAGCCAGATCCATCCTTCCTTCCTTCCTTCCTTCCTTCCATCCTTCCTTCCTTCCTTCCTTCCTTCCTTCCTTCCTTCCTTCCTTCCTTCCTCCACCCTCTTTCCTCACTTTCTTCTTTCCTTGACCTCCAATGTCATACTTGGAGTTGTCAAATGTCATTATTTGTTCCATGAATTAAGTGTAAACCAAAAAGACAAAATCATTTTGTGGCTGAATTGGTAACAGGTTAAAGGACAGAGGAACTCAGTGTTAGGTTCGATAGTTGTTGTGTATGTAAGCAGACCCGTAGCGTTTTTCACAGCATAAACAAAGAAAAGAGTGACCTTTGAAGGACATGTCTTCAGTGCTTTGAAAGCATCAGTAGAAAACAGAGAGATAATTCTATTTTTCATAAAACAGCCACTAGTTTGGAAATGCTTTCAAAATATGGAGAATCACTAATTCTAAATTCAAAACTGATTAAAAGGCTCCATTGTTATTCCCTTGTGGTGACTGTTTTGCCAACCCTTTACGGATGGGTTTAGGGTTTTTTCTGTATGCCATATTTACAACTGAAGTTAAGTTTATGGAGTTGTATGTGTCAGAAATGTATTTGCTATTTAAATGTCAATTATGTTTCCGTTTACTGTATCGGAAATATTTAAATCTGGAGTTTCTATGACTATGAAGGGCTGGCTATTTTATGCAGAGATCTCCATTGTCTCTGCAAAGTTTTTAGGACCCATCAGTTGAAATTTCCTCATTCAAACTGAAAACTGACTTCATGTTATTTTGTTTTAGATTTGTTTTGCACTGTATTCAGTATCAAGAGGAACTGAAGAATTTTCTTGTGAAAATTTTGGAAGGGGAGAAACCATTTATACACTTCTATTGCTATGTAGAGTGCAACTATACGTGAATACCAACATAAAACTTTACCTTCTCCGTGTTCATTTTCTATCTTTCTTCTGCTATTCTACTAGTCTCAGCATAGTATTTTTGTTTTAAATACAGGAAAAAATCACATTTGTAATAACTCAGAAGTGTGGTCCTAACCTTACTAAAAGTGGGTGTGAACAAGCCCTAAATAGAAAATAGCATAGACAATGCACCACTTCAGGATACGTATGACAACTGCCCTTGACCCAGGAATTTTTTTTATGATTTCTGCTACACATTTGAAAAGTCTTGTTGAAAATATTTACTGTCAAATTCTTCTGCAGCACACTTGCCTCAAAGGGGCAAAAGGATCTTCAGACAGGTGTTATCAGGGATCACTGAAAGAGCTTTAAACTAGATTTGAAGGGGGAAAATTAAAAAATCAGTTTCACTAGACATAAGTCTGGTGACGACATGACAATGGTTGAAGAATGGTGCATGAGGTCCTTCAGTCTGCCACCTCAGTAGATGCAGGGAATGGAGATCCACACAGCATTAAAGATGCAAGGATTCTTGATGTGCTAGAAACCACGGATGCACCTGGGAGTGATCATGTAGGAATTAAGGCTTTTTGCCCCCAAAAGATCGATAGCCCAACTGAAGCGCATCTACCCTTTCGCACACAACGTGGGCAACAATGAGGAGAAGTTGGAAGTCATTGTGGTAAAACAATGATAAAGTAGCTGTCACGAAGACATGGGATGACTTGCACAACCGGAATGCTGTAATGGATGTCTATAAACTCATCAGAAGGGATCGTCAGGGAAGGAGACACAGTGGGGAAACTCTCTGTGTTAGAGTGCTTTAATTGTCTAGAACTTATTGGATTGGGTGTGAGTAAGGATAGAAGGGAAAGTCGACAAGGCAGATATCGTGGTGGGAGTCTGTTATAGACCCAATCCGGATGAAGAGGCAGATGAAAGATGCTATAAGCTGTAGCAGATAAGAAAAATCTTACCGAATAAGAGCCTTATAGGCCTCTGATCACTTCTGTTCATTTCTGTCACTTTTACTCACCGAGAAGCACTCTGGGAAAGGTTCGCTAACAGGATAGTAAAAAACAAGTTATATAAACTAGAAAACAAGTACATAACCTACGTGTGAACGCTGCGTGATCAGAAAGCTGATTGGTTAGGAGTACGTGTGAACAGCAGCACCTGCAGTGGCAGGCAGCCAATGAATGTTTGTTTTAGTTTGCAAAAATGCTAGCAAATATAATTTTAGCCAGAGTATTTTTAATACAGTATAAAAGCTTGGCATTGTAGTACAATATATAAGGTCTTGCATTATGGCAATAAAGTTGATTCCCTTCGGAACAAGAACCAAGAAATTCCATGTCTCATTGCTACAATAAGCAGCTGGGAGAAGTCTCATGATGGCTAGATTGTGTTCTTGTGGGAAAATTCAGTTTTGCAGATGTCTGCTGGAAATGCAATATATCAGAGAGGAAACAGTCTAGGAATTTCCTAGGGTGTGTGGAAGGTAAATTCCTGACGTAGCTGCAGAGTGCTGTGGAATGTCCCACTGGACCTGCATTTATGAACAGAGAAAGACTGGTGGGTTGTGTGGTGGTTGGAGGCCATCTTAGGCACAGTGACAACAAAATGACAGAGCTTTCATTTCTCAGAGGAGTGAGGAAGGGGGTCAGCAAAACCACTGTCTTGGACTTCTGGAGAGCGGACTTTGGCCTGTTTGGTTTTTTGGCCTTGGGATACAGTCCTGAAGGGCAAAAGGATGGTTGGACATTTTTCAAGAAGAAAATCTTAGAGGCCATCCCCATGTGCTAAAAGAAAAGCTGGCAAGATAGAAGACCAACCTGGCTGAATAGAGAGCTTTGTCTTGAATGCAGGGGGGAAAAAAAGTCTACAAGGATGTTGTAGAAGTTATGCAGGAAGCTAATTAGAAGGGACAAATCCCAGCTAGAAAGTAAAGTGGCTACTGCCTTGAAAGACAAAAAAAATGCTTCTATATATACATTAGCAATAAAAAAAGATCTAAGGAAAATCTCTATTTTTTATTGCATTCAGAGGGAAACAAAATAACAAAGGATGAGAAAAAGTCTGAGGTACTTAAGGCCTTCTTTGCATCAGTCTTTAATAATAATAATACCAGCTGCTCTCCAGGTACCCAGCCACCTGAGCCAGAACACAGGGATGGGGAGCTGAATGAAGGCCCCATAATCCAAGGTCAAATGGTCAGCAATCTGCTAGACAACTCACACACACACAAATCTTTGGTGCCAGGTGGAATCGACCCACAGATATCCAGAGGTCTGGCAGAAGTGCTCACAGAGCCACTTTTCATCATTTACCATCAGTCCTGCCTAACCAGGGAGGTCCCAGTTGCCTGGAAGCCAAAAGGAGTCCCAGGGCAAATGTTGCTATCTAACAATGTGGCTACCAAAAGGAGATTGTAGTGAGATGGGACTCAGTCTCTGCTCCCAAATAACAAGTGATAAGACAAGAGAAAATGGCCTAAAATTGCACTAGGGTAGATTTAGATTGGATATTAGGAAACATTTTTTCATGGAAAGGGTTGTCAAGCATTAGAACAGGCTGCCCAGGGAAAGGGTGGAGTCCCTATCCTTGGAGGTGTTTAAAAGACCTATAGGGACACTTAGGAGCACTTAGGAACATGGTTTAGTGGTGGACTTGGCAGTACTGCGTTAATGGTTGGACTTGATGATCTTAGGGGTCTTTTCCAATTTAATCATTCTATGATTCTACAAATTTGACCAGTCGCGCTGAACTCAAGGGGGCCGCAGCCTCTGAAGCATCGTGTCAGATGTGTTGCTTAGAACCTTTGAAAATCTGTTACATTACATCTTTGTTAATAATACTGGCTTTACTAAAAATAAAGGCTGGTTATTCTGTTATCGGGTGTGGAATTCTGGGAATTATCAAGCAAGGAAAATTCATTGCTTTATACTGCTCATTTATTTGGCAAGTACATTTTTGGTTTATTGCTTTACAATTATTCATAATAACTTTTAAGTGTTCCGTAGTATATTTTGAAAAAGTAATATAATGTTAATAAGTTGAAAGTATAGTACAACTTTTTGCTACAGAATTTTTATTAGGAAGACTTCCTTTTGGATATGAATTTAAAAAACGACAGCCCTCTGAAATACAAAATAAATCATTGTATTGACAACTTTGTAAAGTTTGCCTTTTATTTGGCCATGTTATTTTTCTTTCATGGTATATATCTGGGAAGCATCATTATTCTTTTGTCATGTCTTGGCTAATGCAAAGAGAGTCAAATAGGCCCTCATTGAAGGGCAAAGCAGGCTGGTTTATGTCTGGGAGCAAATGAGCGTGTTCAGCTGGAAAAAAGATTCCGAAGTGCATCATGCAGCAAACCATACTTGGCTGAAGACGGAGAATGCAAAGTTCTATCTCTCAGGAGAGCTGTCCAATATTAGATGATAACAGCTGCATTTATTTTGCCTTGGTTAAACATACAGATGTTGGCTTTTAAGGCCTGAGCAGGTCACCCTTGCCTGTCTTAAAGAAAATGGAAGAAAAAAACCCAATAAAACCAATCCCATTTCATCTAAAGAAAGGCATTAAAACAGATCAATTATTTTTCCTGCCAAATCTGCCCCTTTCAGTGCATTTACAAACAAAGAAACTCAAAGTGTTTAGGAATGGTTATGGCAGCTGAAGATAGAGAACACATTTTCTCCTATGGAATTCAAAATGTAGAGGGAAGTCTGGGATTGTAATCCATGCTCTCAAACGCTGTGCCTCATGCTAACTTTGAAAGCCTGATCCCCTATCAAGGAACTTAATTGAAAACTTTAGAGTGCTCACTTCCATTTGAGAACTTTAAGATGTGAACTAGTATATATTTTAAGGTCTGTGGACCTTAAGAGATATGGACCTACTGTAGAGAGTCTAGCAAAAGGCCACCGAGATGTTTAAAGGACTGAAGCATCTCTCTTATGAGGAAAAGCTCAGAGAGATGGCACCATTCAGCCTAGATCACCTCAGAGATAGCTCATCAACAGATATGAACAGAAACCATACAAGAAGGATGGGTGCAAAGAGGATGGAGCCAGCCTCTTTTCAGTAGTGCCCAGTAATAGGAACCAGAGAAAACGAGCACAATCTGAAACACAGGAGGTTCCACCTTAGCATCAGGAAACATTTTTTTTGCTGTGAGTGTGACTGAGCACTGGCACAGGTTGCCCAGAGATGTTGTGGTGTTCCTATCCTTGGAGATAATTAAAAAAAAATCTGGGCAAGGGACTCTAGGTGGCCCTGCTTGAGTAAGGTGTTTTAACCAGAGGTCTATTTCAGCCTCAATGATTCTGAGTCTGTGATATGAAAGGCAAATCTTGACATCAAAATATCATACTTTATAAGAAAAACAAAAATGTTACTCCATTCCATAAAGAATTTTGTCTTTCTATATAAATTAGAAGTATGCAGAGCACATCAGCATTACTTTGGGAAGATAGTCTAAGGCTGTCCTGGAAATGCTGATAAGTAATGGTGTGGCTAGGACTCTAGAAAATTTTTGGTCCATGCAGTCATTTTTCCCAAGTAAGATTTGGAGGAGGGGGCCAGAAAAAGGAGTGTTCAGAACCATGGCCATCCCTTACATCTTTTTCTTCTTGATCTCCGTGTCACAAATGTTTGTGGACTTGGACAAAAAAATCAAGCAATCAATAGCTTGTGGCATAGCAGTGTCAATAAAGCTAGAGCTTGTTAGGGATTGCTTAACAATTTACTAAATATAGCACAGTGCAGTAGGTAGTGAAAAAGACCTATGAAGTTCTAAGTTTCTCATCTCAGGGAAAATCTTTTAGGGTTTTTCTATGCTTGATTGATTATGTTTTAAAGGACATCTGACATTGTTCAGGGCACCTACCTCTAAATTCATACCACCCAGGTTCAGAAATGTGAGTGGTTTGTCTAAGCTAACAGTGCAGTTGCCCTAGGTTTCTGCTCTGTAGCTTGCATTCCCAGTTACAGCTTCCATTTCAACACTTTGTTTTGAGTTAGGTTAACCTTAGCAATGTTGAGAGATGCCATGTCTCTCATTCAGTGTAAAAAAACCCATCACCCTGTCTACATCCTTTATAGCTGAAACAGTAATGTCTGTTGGCTGTAAAAAGATACAGACAGAGCTGGAGTAAGAGTTATCTGTGTTTTCCTATACTTTGCTATAAAGAGAGGCTTGCTGTGATCTGGTGATAAACTTAGACGTGCAGGAGTGACTGGACTAAAGCCCTGTGTGTGAGAAAGAAATAGCAAGCTGCAATAAAAAAAAACAACAGAGGGGAACAATATACAGAGATATACAGACACAAAAATGTTTTCTGTGTCATTTCAACATAGAGCTTTTTGAGCTAAGTGTCAGAACTATGTGGAAAAGGGCTAGAAATTGTGAGAAAGGAAAATGTAAAGAGCAGTGGCATTTTGTTTTCTCATTGATTCTAGACTTTTGTGACCTTGTCTTCAGGGAAAGAAGATGTTGTATATTCCTTAAATAACTTTGGGGCATCTCAGTCAGCAAAATACTCCAAAATATTGCTACCATTACCTCATATTGGCCAATCACTTAAATTTGAAAACTTCTTAGAGGTAAGTTGGAGATGGAGTTGTTGTTTTTTTTTTTTTTTTCTCTTCCTAGCATTCTTAACACTTCAGACTACAGGAATCAAAAACCACTTAATTCTACGACAATGAGCTAACAACTCCTTTTCTCATGAAGACCCTGAAAAAAAGACATCTGAAGGCCAAGTTGTTTTAATGTAAGATATATAGTTTTATAGCAAATGTGTCAGTATATTGAATTGTCTTAATATGGTTGCATCTTCATATTACCATAAAGGGAAAAAAAACAAGACTGAAAATTAATTAACATTGTTTTTCCCTGCTTTTATACTTTAAAATAGAAACACGTTTTCTATAAAAATAGAAGAAAATATAAAGAAATACTATTAAATTCTTGGCACACTTCATTCGGATTATGACAAAGTCAGCTAAAAACTTTGTAATTCTTTCATTGATTTTAGTGGGATTTGGATCAAAATTTACTTTTGAATAAAACAGATAAAGAACCTGAACTTTAAAAAAAAATTTCGACCCTGTATGAAACATCCTTAGACATTCAAGTAGATTGGGACTAACTGTGAAACAAACTGAACAATGTAAATGTGATTCTAAAACTCTTTGAAAATAAATAATAAAATTATCTTTCATCTTGGTGTGAAATATAGAAGTACTATGAGGTGTATTATTAATAAAGGCGATCCACAGTTCCTAAGGATGCATTGTAAGCAGTCATGTAAATAACAAACCCATGAAAGATTATTTACTATGATTTGGAAAAGAACTCAGACACAGGACAGAAAGATTTAAATAACTTCTACTAAAATCATATCAGCATTTCTATATTTTCAGAAATCACATAAACGTATTAAAATTTTGGTTCCTTTTCTGATAGTTTGAAAGCTTCCTTTTGAAAATCTTTTTTCCCAAGCAAATATGTTATGCAAACATCCAGTTCCCATGAAAATAATCTCATTAAAAACCTTTCATAAATAATATTTGATTTTGTGACTTAATTCTGTCTTGAGAAGCACAGACACACATTCTGACCTGCTAGTCAGAGTTATTTTTCTGACCTGCTTTGCTTGTCCCCTTTCTTTTCCAGAAGTGCCACTGGCAAATCCCTGCTGCTCAGTGTGCTGAAGAAAAGCTGGCTTCCTCACCATGCATTGCTGACACCGGTAAAGTGTGCATTAGACTGCAATTTCTTCCATCTATTACATTACCTATAGCATTTCTCAGACTGGGAAGGTAAAAATCCTTTTGTTTTGATATTTTCCTTACTAAGCTTAACATCTGGAATCACTCTTATTTTTATAAGAGTGGATTGAAAACAACTCAGGAATTAATGTGAACATATATTTGAGTGGGAGGAATGTCAGTTTCTGAGTTAAGTGCATCAGGTGATATATGTCAGTTATGGCAAGCATTTTCTTCAGGGAAAAGGAAGAGCTGTGTCAGTAGTGAAGTAGTCCATGTAGAAAATCTCTTTGCTTGGTGGTGTTGGGTTAACTTTATATATGTGTATGCACATGGCAATTATCTTGTTCATTTCTTCTGAAAAAATTGTGGAAGAGAAGTATCTGGATTTTGTGGAGATCAAGTATAGCAATAACTAGGCTTTTGAAGGTAACTGCTGTTTATTCCCGTTTTCTGTCTTTTTGTTCTTGTTTCTTTTTAACAGTTCTGAAACACAGGAAGAACTGGAACTTCATTTTAAACACATCTGCTGTGTTTAATCTAATCCCACAACTAAGTTTAGGCTGGAAAATAATAAGCATTTTTGGGGTCAGATTTCATCTGATGTATTTCTGAGTATGATGTCAGAATGCCTCTGCAGTTCACCTCATTCTACTGCTGAATTCAGAAGCACGTGCAATCTACCCAGTCGTATGTCCCTCTATCCTTAGAGAGATTCTTGATGAAAGTACCATCCCCTGACTCTTATCCTAGATGGGCTCATGCACACAATAATTCCAGGGGTCAAGTAGGCACGTGTTGTGGTTTAATCCATCAGACAGCTAAGCGCCCCACGGCCATTTGCTTATTCTCCTCCAGTGAGATGGTGGACAGAATCGAAAAAAAAAAAGGTGATACTTGTAGGTTGAGATAAAGACACTTGGAGAGGACCCAAAAAGAAGGCAAAATAATTGTAATGGTAAAAGAATACACACACCAAGTGATGGACGTGCAATTGCTCACCGCCTACTGACTGAAATCCGGCCAGACCCTAAGCGGTGGGCTACCACCCCCGGCCAACTCCCCGCAGTTTTATTGTTCAGCATGACTTTCTAGGCTATGGAATATTCCTTTGTGTCAGCTGTCCTGGCTACGCTCCCTCACAACTTCTTGTGCCCTCCCAGCCCTCTTGTTGGCAGGGCAGCAGAAGAAGCTGAAAAGTCCTTGATTTAGTGAAAGCACTGCTCAGCAGCAACTAAAACATCAGTGTGTGTAATCAATATCATCATCATCCTAAATACAAAACACAGGACTGTACCAGCTGCTCGGAAAATGAACTCTGTTCAAGCCCAAACCAGGACAGCTTGCATGTCCCGTACTACTTCTAGAAGCCTCCGTTTTCTTTCCTATGTCCCTTATGTTTAGCAAAATGTCATTCAGATTCACTTATCCATGAATAAGAAAAGTCTTTCCTTTTGATCCCACTGAAGCCTCAGAAAAATACTAATATGTCACTAATGGAGTTTTCTTGTTTCCAGTTCAGATTTCCTTCTTCAACAGCACTTCAGCATATGAATGCACATCCATTAGTCACCCTGAATTCCTGTTAAGAGTTGTGTACTCCATTAACCCACAAAACATTCTCCTTTCAACTCTGAACAAATGTTATTAAACAGAGTTGCAAGAAAAGTGCCTCAAGTACACTGACCATGTAACAAAGTGTGCACTCCCTGCACTTCTTATTTCGCAGTGGTTATGTGACATGGAGAAAACACGAATCACAAATCTTTTATAAAAGCCAATTGCACCCTGGCCTGAAAAGTAAGCAGTAAAAAATTCTATCTACACAAAAGGAAAAGGGCCACTGTGCCAAAGATCTTTCACATTATTTCAGTAGATAAATTAATTGCGCAAGAGTGGGAGATTTTTGTAAAAGTATTGGTGGGTGACTGCTAAACCTTCTCATTTAGGAAACAAGACCACATGAAGAGCTTGCACAAGATATTCTAACTATAGGTGAGTGTTCCCAGCATTATGTGACTGCTGAACCAAACAGATTACGTGATTCTTTCATTAACACTACAATGAACACAGCTTAGTATGTTCCCAAACAAGTTGGCAATGTTTGTAGTCCAGCTAAAATATTCCATATATATATAGATATATACCAAGCTAGGCAACCCACTCATATCCTGGGCATTGGCAGCTGGGGCTGCGGGGAGGGGGGGTCTCTGTGAGGGGCTGCCAGGGCTGCCCTGTGCCATACACAGATGGTTCCTGCAGCTCCAAGTGACCCACCGGAGGGCACGGCTGAGTCCTGCAGCCAAGGCCAAGGCTCCTTGGGGAAAATGTGTTTAGGAAAGGGCAGAAAACTCTTTGAGAGAAGGGGAGCAGAATAGTGGGTGAAGTTGAGCCTGGGAAGAAACAGAATTGAGAGGGAAGGTGGTTTTAATTTCATGATTGTTTTCCACTGTCCTATCTCTTATTAACTGGCAATAAATTAAATTAATCTTTCCCAAGCTGAGTCAGTTTTGCCCATGACAGTGATGGTTGCAGGTGATCTCCCTGTCCTTATCTCAACACATGAACTTTTTCATCTTATGTTCTCCCTTCCTGTATCCAGCTGAGGAGGGAGAGTGAGACAGTGGTTGGGTGGACATCAGGCAGCTGGACAAGGTCACCCCACAACACATTCCACTAAATGGAAGAAAAATGAACAAAACATGTTTATTGTTTTAAGAAAGTTTATTGAGACGTGGAGTCTAGCAAGTATAATAAATGCAGGAACAAAAACCTGTCATTGTTCTTTATTTACATGTTTTTTTAAAGAATAAACCAGAATAGAAGGTGTACTTTTCTCTGCAAGTGATAATGGACTGACACGGATTCTATTTATTTTGCTTGTTTATAAGTATTTTCTTCCCTTGTCATTTATAAGATACTGCAACAGTTCTTTCTGTTCCGTTAGGTTTTTCCTACTGCAATATTACTGTATTGTGTTTGGCAGTGGAGGCACTGCAGGGGTGTGTTCTGGGAGGAGCTGCCAGAGGCTTCTCCTGTGTGCAGTAAAGTCAATGCCAGCCAGCTCCGAGATGGACCTGCTGCTGGTCATGGCCAAGCCTGTTAGCAGAGGCAGTAGTACCTCTGGGATAACAGATTTAAGAAAGAAATTATACCCTGCAATTGCAGCCAGAGAGAGGAGTGAGAATGTATGAAACTGCCTTTCAGACACCCAGGTCAGCCAGGAAGGAAGGGAAGGAGGTGCTCCAGGTACTGGAGCTGAGATTCCCCTGCAGCCCATGGGGCAGCCCATGGTGAGGCAGCTGTGCCCCTGCAGCCCATGGAGGTTCATGGTGCAGCAGAGATCCACCTGCTGCCAATGGAGGACCCCAGGCTGTAGCAGGTGGATGACTGAAGGAGGCTGTGACACTGTGGGAAGCCCGTGCTGGAGCAGACTCCTGGCAGGACCTGTGGACTTTTGTAGAGAGGAGTCCATGCCACTGGCAGGACATGTGATCCTGCAGAGGATCCACTCTGGAGAAGAGGAAGAGAGAGGAGTCCTCCCCTAGGGGAAGAAGGATTGACACAGAGCACATGTGATGAACTGATTGCAGCCCCCATTGCCCCCTTCCCCTGCTTTGGGCGCCAGGAGGCAGAGAAAATTGGGAGTAAAGTTAAACGTGGGAAGAAAGGTAGGATGGGGAAAAAGTGCTTTCAAGAATTTTTTTTCTTTCTCTCATTATCCTACCCTGATTTGACTGGTAATAAATTAAATAAATTTTCCCCAAATGGAGTCTGTTCTGCCCATGATGGTAATTGGTGAGAGATCTGTCGTTGTCTATCTCAACCCTTTTGCTGTATTTGTCTCCCTTGTCCAGCTGAGGAGGGGAATGATAGAACAGCTTAGTGGGCACCTGGCCTCCAGCCAGCGTTAAACCCACCACAACCACTTCTCTGGTTTTTCCCTTCATTCCTTCTACTTAATATAATATAATATAGGAATAAAAAATACACATGTGTGATTAAAGCCGAAAAGATTATGAGTAGAGGAAGACAGCAATTCTGTATTTGTTTCTCAGTGCTGGATAGGTGGCAGATATGAAAACGCTGCTATTCATGTCAATACATTAACAATGAAAGACTTGCAAAGACGACATCAGAGCAGTGATATGCCACGAAGGCACTTCAGTCTCAAAAAAGACACCAAAAGAACCATACAAGGATTAAAGACATTTTGAATATAAACAAGTTTATTATTGAAGTATCAATTATTGCATACATCAAAACAACTAAATAAGGGTTACACTACAAATGGTAACATCAAAGCAAAAGATAACTCTAATTTTGGTTGAATGCTAGCATGCAAAAACATTTTAATGGAGTCTGTTTATCACTTCCTGGGTTTTCTAAGAAGCTTCTTTATCCCTCATGGTAATAGCTGCTGAGTGTCACAAACATTTTGAGTGATGTCTTATTCAAGATGGAGAAAAAAGGTTTGTGCAGAACCATGTTCCTCTGTAAAATGAAAAATTGTTTTAAATTTTAAGATTTGTAGTACAATGCATCTGTATGTAAACAGTATACATGTATGTGCCTGTGTGTATATATTTGCATGTACATAGCCAATGTGTCTGTGCACAAATTTTAATACAAAAATCTTTATACCTTGAAGACAAATACAAAGACAGGATGCTCACTTCAAAAATGAACAATCTGCAGACCAGATTGGAAACCCCTTTCTCAGGATAACTTTACCATGCACATAACCCATCCCATTAATCTCAAGAGATGCCTGTGTCTGTAACCGTACTCTAAGTGAGTCAAGACTTGGCTGCTTGGCATTAAGCATGCACTTGTCATGTCATCTTTGTTACACTTTGTAGGAGAGGGGATGTAATTTGACCTTTATTGCCTTAGTCTTTGAGAATAAATTAACATTAAATTTAAAAGATAAATGATATTGCCGGTAGAGGTTATGCTGAAAAGATTTTTCATCTATGTCAGCTTGCTAAATACTATTTGTACATGATACCAGCACGTAAACTCACGCAAGCCTTTCTTCCTTTCCATATTCAGACTAGATTCTAAGTAATGTGATTATAATGCATTCTGTGGGAAAATGCATTCATCTAAAATAAAATAAAATTAATATTGATCAATGAACATAGATCTGATAATCAAAAGGAAAAAAAAGAATGAAGGGTAACATCAATTAACAAACATAAATTGTCAGTTTATTGGATTTTCTTTCTCCCAGCTCCAATTGTTGTTGCACGTAAGAAGCCCCTAGACCTTATCAAACTTTACAAGTCAACTTCACTGGTTTTCTTTTCTAAGACAGACTTATTTATTTCACTGATCATGCCTGTTCCCATGGGTATTCATATCTTAAATGCCAAAAGGGTACCATATGCAATGACATCTGTGCTAGAAACATCCATATTTTAGAGGTTAAATTGAGTTGATGTAAATTCCCATTTAGCTGTATTCTGGTACTATCTTTAGCTGATAAAATTTATGGAAGGTAGTTGTTTTTTGACTGATAGTTCCATGTATCTGTTCTTTTAACCTTCCGTTATAAAGATTATCATTCACCTGTGAGTAGTATGATTTTGGAACTTTTTTTTCTTATGAGTTATGACAGCATTTCCATACCTGCACTTTTCTTTCAACTATTTATCTTGTATTATCCCTCATAACAGAGATGCTCATAACTGCCAATGGATGTCTCTTTTGTTTGTATTGTTAAATTCACACTGTCTAGAAAATACTGAGATAGATGAAAACAAATCTGTAAGAAAAGAACCAAACAATTACTAAATCCAGCCAATGAAGTGCTATCAAAAGAAAACAAATAGGGATAATGCTCTTCCATTAGTATACTTGCATTCATTTAGTGTAGGGGTGCAATTTGAAAGTCAGACTTTTTAAATTGGTTGGTCCTAATTCTGTCTAAGCTGTTGTGTGAGTGCAAGCAACTCACAAGACTGCGGAGTGTTGATATTTATATAAAAGAGAAAATGGTGTTCATAAACCTATGTGATAGCTGTATTGTGCTGTGACTAAGTATTTATTTTAAATGCTTTGAGAGTCTACTTGAAAATGTCTCTATTTATGGAAGCTTTAGATTCTCATTCCTTTTCTCCAGATTTGTGGTGTTTTCTCTACTTTTGAGTTCTGTATTATATTATTACAGAACATGAAGAGACTTTATCATCTTACGCTGTGCAAGTCAGAAGTCATACTTGAGTATCCAGCACTTAGAAAGGTAAAATATTTAAATATGGTTTGGGAAGGGTGCATATGCTATTTGTCCTCTTTTAGTGAGAAGATCTCCTTCACAAAGTGGAAGAAAATTCAGTTTTACAGATTTCCCATATTTTCTGACAAGCTGTAATTTTAATAATGAACAGTATATATTTAGCTTTTTTATTTTAAAGCAGCTGAGATATCCAGCAATTGTCTGAAAACATTAATTTTCCATAAAAAGGAACCCCAAATGATAACAATTTACCATAAACATAAACAAAGACAAGCAGTTGTAGTAGAACATCTTGCAAATAATTTGAAAAAGAAAAAGGTTTGCACCTGATGTTACACTTTTAGCTTTGCTTTTGTTGTTTTGAAGATAAAAATCTTTCTTGTACTTACATTATAGCCTACCACTTGCATTTAGTTTGTACAACTGTAAGAAGGCTGTAGTAATCTTTATTAAAGTAATTAACGTAGAAAGATAGGATATCACCTACTTCAGTATGACTGAATTTCAATACAGCTCTTTGGAAAACAAAAGGCTCTATTAATGTCTTTAATATCATTATATTACTTTAAATTAGTTTTAATATAAGACTGATTTACATTATTGTACTTTTAAAAAAACAAATTAATATAACAAAAGCAAACACTGCAAGAAAGGTCTAAAACATTGTGGAGTTATCTAATGCAAAAAAAAAAAGGGAGGGAAGAGATGAATATTTATAGGTTTTCCAATGCTTTTTTTCCACTGATAAATAATTAAATTCTTTCTATAGAAAATACTTTATTGTAAAAAGACAACAATAAAAACAAAGCCCCCACAACTAAAGAAAACAAAATTACTTTGTCTGTGATCATCAGACAATATTCTCCCTGTCCTACCTCTAGTTCATTCATGTCTATATTTCCTGAATAAGTTTAAAGTGCCTAATTACAGGACCTATATTTGAAAAAACAACCAAAAAACCTAAACCAAGAAAAAGATCATCAACCATTCTAGTCTTTTGCAATCTGTGGAGAGACAGGAACTTTCATAAGCTTTGCCAGTATAAAACCGGAAATACCTTCTAAGGGTATTAAACCCTGTCCATTTACTGCTGAGAAATCTAATATAAAAATATTCCTAAATTTATGTACTGTACATTGACATATAAAGTCGTATGGGATTAACCTAGACCCTGATAATGAATTCCATTCCACTACATTTTTTAAAAATTAATTTAATATTAGTCATATAGAAGAATATTCAATAACGTTTGCTAGCTTCATTGTATTGGGAGAATTGGGCCTTTCTTATGGACTGTTATTGTACAGACCAGAACATGCATACCAGAGTGGCCATCTTTTTCAGTGTTATTTTTTAAATATATAAATCCGAAACAAAACCACAAACCAAACCACATTTGTTTATGCTCCTATATCTTCACAAATAATATTAATTATTCTCAACTCTCTGTCCCAAAATGCCAACTTTTATGCACTTTATTTTCAGCCATATTTGAACAAACTAATTCCAATAATTCTTGTTTTCAATTTCCAAGAGTCCACTCCTTTCTATGTCATTTCTAGTTTAACTTAAGGGAATGCAGACTGAACTTTAAAGAGTCTAAAGAATCATGAGCAATAAACAAATGATCTTGCATAAAATCTTCTGTCAACCTGATTTCCCCTTGAATTTTTGCTGTTATTTTTATGTCTGCTCAACAAGTAAACATCATTCTTCTTTATGAATGTGATCTACTGAAAGAGCAGGAAGTCCTTCCAACCCAGTGTTATAAACAATAATACAGAAAGTTATAACTTTTTTTGTAAGTTAATAAGAAAAACCTTTAAAAAGAAAGGGCTGGCCTTCAACTTCGTTTAGGCATGAGCTTTTTGTGGAGCTTAACCAGGAGTGTAAAAATTATTAAATTCTAATTCATAATAAATGACAGTCTTCTTTTGTGTACCTTGCCCTTAATTTTTAATTCTTTCATTTGTGCATTAAAAACTTAACAAAGTTCAGGTCCCTATCATTTTGGTGTATAAATACACAGTTCCTAAGGAGTCTGTATCATAAAGGCACACAGGGTAAATTCATGCTTTCGTGCAAAATGTCTTGTACTGTTCAGTAGGAAAACATCCGCAATAAACACCAGAAGTCTCAGTGTGCATGTTTGTCTCCCCAGCCAGTGCTGCCATGTTGAGAACAATACAGATGGAACCTCTGCACTGAAGCCAATGTGAAATCTAAAGATGAGAACACAGAAAGAAAACATGCCGTAGAACAGATCCTCAGGTGGTGTAAACTGTCATTTCTTTGCTGAAGTAACTGAAGTATGATGCTTTTCACCTGCTGAGGGTCTTCCCTCAGTGTTTTGGAGCTTCTTGAACGGGAAAACAAGCACTGATCACACTGGGAACAGCCCTAATTGAATGTTTCTCTGCTATTTAATGTAACACCAGCACACAAAGTGAAACAATAGTGAAGACTCAAATACATTCCCCTTTCTTTTCACCAGGAATAGTAGATAGATTGCAGCAGATGTATAGAAATACTTCGGACAACTCTTTATGAGGGGGCTAAAACTAATGAAAAAGATTAAGGCACGCTTGTCCTTTGTTCATCAGCATTTTTTGGTATGTGCTTATCTTGAAGCATGTGCTTTCCATTGAAATCAATAGAATAATCCTGTGTTTAAAGGTGGAGGAAATTGTATAGTTGTTATGCTAAAATGGATCCTATGTAATTATTCCAAAGTTGTTGCTAAAATTTTGTCTGCAGCTTGGTTTTTGTGCCAGTTTGAAAACAAACCACTAAGAGACTTCAAGTCAGAAATACAATTTAATAGAGGAAAAAAAAAAAAAGAATGAAATTGTACGAAAAAAGAAACCACTGGCAGAATCAGAATACAACCTGACACCCTGTCAGTCAGGGTGTTGGTAGCAGTCCAGATGAAGGGGTCCTGTTGAAGTGGTGATCCTGAAGAAAGCTCTAGTCTTCACCTGAAGATCCAGTAGCAGCTCTTGTCCTCTGGGAATCCAGCAGGTAAGGGCTGCTTGTGGTGTTTGAAAGCTCAGCTTATATCCAGGATGGAATGCTTGGTTCCTCCCTCTGGCTGGAGCAGCTCACAATGGGATAATGCTGTGAGACTGGATGGCCCATGAACAGAAGACATCCCCCTAGAGGGAGGATGGGTCATGGGAGAGATAAGGAACCCTGCCCCACCTGGTTTCAACAGCTGGCCCATTAACAGGAGATAGTCCGGAGGGAGGAGGCAAGGAACACCACCCCACCTGGTTCCAACAGCTCCTGAAGATGGTAATGGAATACACTGCAACCCGGGACAGTTTTCTTCAGGCAGTATTGACTAGTTAGTTAATTTTCCAAGATACCATAGACTGCTGCTGTCCATTTTCTGTATACTTTACACACAGGTAGAAAGTTGATGCAGAAAGAGACTAACTGTCCATTTTCAGGGCAATATGGGACTTCCATAGCTTTATAATTTCATTATATGCATTCACCACAATTGCAATTTTCCTTCATCCTTAGTTAGCATTTTCATGTATAAAATATATATTTAGCATATAGAATTTTATAAAATATTATTGATCCATCCTAAATTATTCTGAGGCCAATTGTGTAAATCTCCTTTAGGTATTCTTCCTTTTCTTTGTCTAAAGCACACTTCTTTGTGTGGGATAATTTGTAACATTATGGTTCAAGGAAACATGTTTACCAAAACAGCAGATATTTTCAGGCCGGATCACAAAATCAGTCTTTAATTATCTTTCTTCATTCAGTGTCTTAGATTGATGCATTTTACCAGTTAGTATTCATGGATATCTTTTACCAAAATTTTTCATTTTCTACATGCTCCAAGTGCTTCTTAGCATTGCAACAATTAAATGATGCTGGGATTATTTTATGTAGATGCAGATGCAGATGGAGAATGTAGACATAGATGTACGTGTAGATGTAGATGCATACATATATATATTTCTTTTCTTCAACCCTTGCTACTCCTGAAATTTAACTTAATATCGTTTCTAGATGGGTAGGAGGGAAAAATTAATAAGTGATTTGAAAAGAAACATGTATACACCTATATTACATTGAGCAATTTACTAGTATGTTGATATGGTCTCTGCTCAGGTTGCAGCAGCAGCAGCAGAGCACAAATTTCACCCCACATATCTGAAATATTCAGTTTATTGGAAAAGAGTATCCACCATTGCTCCAAAAAGCAAATATATGTCATCTATACAGAGATAGAAGTTGTTACAGTTTTTAAAAACGGGCTTTTTCTAAAGCTATTTGAATAACTGTAGTGAAGAAACTTTGCATTTATCTTAGTGCTTGCAATCACCATGCCGTAATAGTCCAAAGAATTGATCCCAGACTGCCTTGTCTCTGGACTCGTCCCTAAAAACCAAACTAGAACAGCCACAACCTTCATAGCAGATGAAACAGCTGGATATATGTCTCCTGCCACTGTAGGGATGTTTCAGATAGATTTTGCCTGAAAACCTACTGCCATATCTCAAAGGCTGTGGCTTTTGTTAGTCAAAGAACATCTTGCTTAATTTCTTTCCCTTTAGCTCTTCTTTGATATCATTCTTTCAGAGACCACTGAAATCCCGCAGTTCACAGGGCACAATCTGTGCAGGTATGAGTGACAGCTACAGAATCAACTCCCACTTTACAAGAACAGTTGTCTTTCTCAGAACTAGTTTTCTTCTTCTGTTACCATGACATTCAGGATCACTTGTATGAAAGCTGTTTCCCACTTGAAAAAAGATGTCCTTCATGATGGATCTTACTTCTAATTTCACTACAGCCAGTATTTGGTGACCTTGAAGACTTGCTGCAAAGCCCATCTGTTTGTTGAAGCTTTCTCTTCAAAAAAAAGGTAATTTGATTGGCAGACTGATTAAAGGTACCTATGAGTAAAGTTAGGACTTGTTGTTTCATTGGAAAGATATTGCAAAAGGTAAAAAAATAGAGGATGATTTATAAACTTCTTTAAAACTTCTTAATTATTTATTTCTTTTAAATTGTTTTTTATACTTTTTTGTTGTATGTATGGAACATGGGATAGGTACTGTGAACAAATCTGAGTTAGCAGCACCACCATTTTAGGACAGATTGACAATGTCCACCTCAAGGTGTCTTTGTCTTTTTTGTCTTTTGGCTCTTTGTCCTAACTAAGACATCTTATTCTACTTGAATGGTCTAAATAAAAAAATCCTTCAGCTCTGGAATTTTTTGTTATTATGACTTGACCCAGCTGGCCATCACTGCTTCAACAAAGACTTCATCTCTATAGTAGGTAAGGTACCCTGATAGTCTCATTGTTAGGAACGAAACGCTAAACTACAGTTTCACGGTAAAAAATAAAAGGAAGCCCATATTTCATTTTTGTGGGAAGACATTTCCTACATCATGTTTACAACTGCCTATGATATATTAATTCCTGTCTTTATTTGGACTCTTGAATCCATGGATAATTTTGCAGTCTTAAGGAAAAGAGTGTCTTCCTTCATTTATTCTCAAGTGTCTGTGATCCATATGAGAGTCAATTTGGAAGGTTTTTTCAGAGCAAATGTTATTTTAATCTTCTCTTACAGTTTTTTGGGGAGGAGTAACAGTTTTAATTTTTCTCCTACTTCTTTTTTTTTGTTACTTTCAATTCCAAGCTCAGCCAAGAAGATTCTCCCTTAAAAAAAGTGTAATTTAACATATCTCTGTAGCTTACTACATTCAAGCAAGAACCTGTCCACTCAGCCTAGAGAATGCAGATGAAAGGGAAATTACTAGGTCATTTTTTAACAGCCTAAGGAGAGTATCTTAAGTATTTAGAGCCATTTCAAGTTTTCCCAAAAGCTCTGTGACTTTATGTAATAATTTTTCAGATTTATTTTACAAAGCTGTAAGTATCCCACTTGCTGCGCACCCATGTAGTAGCAAGATAGCATAGCCCAAACAGCTGCCACTGCCTCGCTGCCTTGTGGCAGATGACATCACACCACTTTAGGAAGAAATGCTCTGGGTGTTTGTTCATTTGATGATTACTACATGGACTTTATGGAATTAAGATTTAAACAGAAAGAAGATTTAAACAGTTGGGCAGAGACATGGGCACATTATTAGTGAATGCTTGTGCCTGAGCAACCAGACGGAGCAGACACTCAAACAGACCTGGATGTCCCAACAAAAACTACGCATATTCTTCCACAGCACGGACATGCCTTTAGTTCTGAACAGAGTATAATTTCTAAATAAGCTGTAGCTACATGCAACCTACAAGATTCCCTTTAGCTTTATATTTTAGGTCTTCAAAGTTTTCTAAAAGCTTTGTGTTTCACGCTAACATTTGTTAGGTATCAAATATCCTTGCATTGAAACTATTTTCAGAGAGAGTCAAATTATTCACCTTATTCTTTTCTCATTCTAATACACATAGACTAAAGGAATTAGTCAGTGTTATAACACACTTTATTGCACAGACAAGAAAATGCACAGAATTCTGCATAAACAGAGAAAAAAAATTACAGGTAAAATGTTACCTGAAAAGGCACCTACTTATGAAGCAGTACCTTGACCAGAAAACAACAAACAAGCAAACAAACAAACACCTCCCCTTAAAAAAAATCAGGTAGACCTCAGTATACTTTATATGAAGTTCTTTAATATGTAAACAATATTTTTACCTACTTCTATTGCAAGTTTACTTAAAATTTAAGTATCCTCTTGAGAAAAGACATATTCTGAAAGTCTGTTGTTTATTTAGCTGCACAATATATGAATCAAAAAACAGTATATTAATGAAAAAAGCTGAATTAATTTATCTTCAGACAACTTTTAGTACAAAAAATGGAGAAAGAATCATGGGACAGCCTGTGTTAAAAGGGGCTGGAAAGATCAATGTGAATATTGATCTCAAAAAAGGGCGCTTGTCATATGATATAGCAAAAACTTATTGTATCATATGCAAAAAGGAGTGCTGTTTGAAGTATTTAGAGATCTTCAACCAAAGGAGACTATAAGGAGGGTGCGCTGAAAAACAATCTCCTGTAATTCAGAGAATTTCCTGCTTTTGCATACCTCACAGTACAATTGGTCTCAGCCATCTACTGAGGTCCTTTTAAGGATGCGTAGCTTGGGTGGACAATTTATATGCATCACTCTTACATTTGTGAACACGAATGCATTAATGTTTCAGTGTAATTGCTTAAAAAGTAGCATATTGCACTATTTGAGAGGCCCTGCAGTGTCGGAGGCAATCACTTGAGACTGTACTTAAAAACATTAAAGCTTACAAACAACTGTCAAACAGCTCAAATCTGCTTTTAAAAAATATCATGGCTATGAACTGAACAACAAAATGGACACATAGCACCTAACTGCCATGTTCTAACTTTGAAATATTTATTTGTACTGTCTAACAGAAGTTTATTATAGTAGTAATAATTGCATTTATATCTGTCTGTAAATGATTTCTAAATTAGCAAAAAGATATGTACATCAATTTGGGTTTTTTTCACCTAAATTTTACATATTGAATGCAATGTAATGCAACTGTACATTGTCATTTTCACCTAGTTATTTGGCTAGCCTAACACTATTAAAATCAACACAGTTTTGACAATTGACAGTTTGGAATCTGCCTTACCGTAGTAAGTGTTGATATGGATAAAACACTGGGAACACAAACAATTTTGGTTTTATCTTCATTATAATTTTGTCAGTCTGATAAGTAACTATTAGGCATAAACATCTTTAGAAATATTAGGCATAGGCATCTTTAGATTACTTTTAATCTCTTATTTACTTTAACAAAACTACACCTTTTCCCACAGCAGTAAAGAGTCAGGAAACTTTCAGATACTTTCATTCCCCTATCTTTTAAAAAACATGCGAACTCCAGGGCATGCTATCGTCCTGTTACTTAAAGAACTGCTGTGTTGCAGGAATGTCTTTCACAGTCAGACCTTGAAATGGTCATTCACGCTTTTGTTATTTCAAAATTAGATTCTTTCAATTCCCTATTGGCTGCTTGCCCAATAGGATGCTGCATAAACTCCAGCTGGTTCAGGATGCAGTTGCCAGGTTTCTCTTCTAAAAGGGACAATCCAAGCATATTTCACTCTTTTTGAAATCTTTGCCCAGATTGCTGGTTAAACAACATATTGATTATCAAGTAGCTCTTCACATTTTCCAGCAGAAACATGACATTAGTCTAATGCACTTTATCAATATTTTATTTTAAGCCCATGCCTATGAAACAATGTCCAATTGGGAAGATATTCGGGTTGTCCCAAGGTCAACTTACAAATTATAGTGAGGTCCTATGCACTATCAGTTGCACTCTTTTTCCCGCTTAATGTAAATGATCCTAAGTTTCAATATAGATTTTTACATAGAACTACTTATGTGAGTAAATGGATTGTCACAGGTGAGAATCTGGGCCTTGGTTTCAATATTCTTTTTAACTGCATTTTGTGTTTGATTGAACGAAATACAAGGTCAGAGAATTTTGGCATTTTCACTCAGGTTTATGTTCTAATGTGCACTTCGGACTGAGACTCTGCAAGCACATGGTTTCTGTTTGAGTTTATGACAGAAGAAATTCTCACAGATAAAAGATAAATTCAAAAGAGGAAAAAATGTTGACTTTTTCTCTGGTATCTTACACTGGTTTACAAAGCTTGACATACTTCTCAGCTTTTTCAAATCAAACAAACCTCATTTTACATATAAGGGACATCTGGAAAAATTTAATGTGTTACTGAAATTGCATTAAAACATACCAAAAAAATGAAGACAGAGACACTTAGTAATTAAGAAACAAATTACTTCCAATAAGTATGAATTCTATTTTTAAAGTGCGTGAAATGTGATTTAATTATTAGTCAATCTACCAGAATTAATAAACCACTCAGTTCTTAAACTGTCTTGCTTACAACAGTCCCGCATAATGAAGAACTGGTTTTAATTCTGTTTTGTTTTCTTCTTTTTTATGTGCAGGAGTGGATAAGTAGTAATTATAAGGGAGAAACTAGTGTCCACTGGAAGCCCTTAGTTTCATCAGATGCTGCCACCTGGAGCAGCAGTTTGTAGGGTTATGCACTTTGAATGCTGCGGGTCTTTTCAGAGCCAATTTTTCGAAAGCATTAAACTTCCTAGCAGAGGTGACTCATGTCATTTCCAGAAAGCCTCAAAGAGGTTAAGGGCAGCCTACAGAAGGGAACTGAAAAGCTCATCTACGCTCCTGAAACATTGATCCCAGGAAATTAACATTAAGCCAAGTGATCTTTAATGTCATGTTCGCATGGCTTTAGCATGGGGCCTCCTAGGACAGGCAGGCTGCGTTCACAGCCTTGTACATCACAGTTTTCCTCTGAGTCCAACATGTAGATCCTACGCCTTCATTATTGTTATTTTTCTAATCTTTTCAGGGCCTTTCAGTTTCAGTTGTCATGATACTGAGGACTGTATGGCCCCCAGAAGAGCAGCCAGTATGGGATTGAGTGCTCTGAAGACAATAAATGCTTTGAAGTGCGTGTGGAGTTGCAGCTAAAACGGTGGCTAAAAACACAAGGCACAATATCTCAGCTAGACAGGGGAGAAGTTAACGGATTTGTGCATGCTTTGTACTGAATTTCTTCTCAGAAGGAGTACATTAAACATGTCATACATCACATTAAATCCAGCATGAACCTACACCCATGGTCCCAGTTGTTAAATTAGTTTAGCTTCTGGGCTACCCGGATCATTCAGAACAGGATTTGGTTTTGGTATGGGGTTCTCCCTCTCTCTCTCTCTCATTATATTATTTATGAACTAATTTATGTTTGTTCAATTTTGGCACTTGAAATAGGAGTAGTTACCTATTCTGTATGCAAGATCTTGCTATTGCTTTAAATTTCAATGGCTCCCTAAAACTGTCCTTTTCTTTGTGGTGCCCTGCTTTGCCGAAATTAGCCTGGCGTAAAAAAAACCCAAAGAATAAAGTGGGCTCCCTGTGAGCACTTAATTTTCTTTGTGTTTTGATTAGAGAGGAATTCTTTTCAGGAGAAGATTATACTCATTTGTTTCAAAACAGATTTTTAAAGACAAAACCTCAACAATAAATTAAAATGACACTGTTACACAGTTCATTGCACACTATTACAATATCTTGCACTGCTGGTTTACAGGATCTCAAATACTAAATACATATTCAAAAGGGGACAAATAGATTGTTGATTCTTGTCAACAAGGCAAGACATAAAAAAATATACATAAAAAAATGACATATATTGCTAATAGCATTCATTTCTCTAGGCAAATTGCCAGTATCAGAGTTTTATTTACATCCCATGAAACTCCCATTCTGTTTAATATTCCACAATAAATTACACCATGTTCTTTAGTAGGATTATTGTAGTGAATTTGAATTAGAGAAATGAGCAGGCTTTTCACTATTTTCTGCATACTGACAATAGAGAATCTCTTATGCTATTCCCTGCTGGCAGGAAAGATGAAATTTATTTCTTCTTTTTTTTT
>VZTA01018362.1:71581-111663 GCA_013398855.1 Mohoua ochrocephala
TTTTTTAATTTCTGAGCAGGAGGGTGAGGCGAGATGATACACTATTTCACTATTTTCTGTACATTTTTTCTCAATAATTTAAACAAAAAAAAATTTATTGCTTTTGAAAGTGAAAAGCAGAACGTCTACTAAAGGATAATAAGTGTTACTTAATTAAGCTAAAGAAAATATATAATTAAAGACATAAATTGAGAACAAAACATGGTGTGGAAATGTTATGCTTACTAGAAACGGTAAAAGTGGTAAATGAAGCTTGTACTTAAAATATTCTGTCTGTTTGCTACACACTCTACACAGAGAATGCAGCAAATACATACCATTTCTTCCTAGGGTTCTGTAGTAGTGATGTATATTTATAAATGATACGATAGCATTTAATCAGATAGTGTGATGAGTATTTGAGGGTCACATCCAACATAGGAATGACTGTGCAGAATATTTCTGATTGAAACAATATTAACAATATGCTACTAAAACTACAAAAAAGTATTAGAGTTTGTTTGTTTTCCATGGTGGAAATACAGATTATTAAATAGGAAAAATTTTAGATATATTGAACAGGTAGTTCCAGTTTTTCCAGTTTTTGATAGGTGAAAGGTAACAAATCTATTCTAAAAGGGCTGTAGCTATTTATGTCCTTAATTAGATGATTATATGCAAAATTTAAATTGAAATGTTCTCTTAAAACTTGTTTTTTTTAAACTGAAATATATTTTTAGATAATATTTTGTTTTGTGTCTTTCAATAAATGAGGGATTTAGAGCACTCCAGTAGGAAGCAGTAAATAAGACATTGGCTCTGCCTTCTTGCTGCATTTTCAAAGTTAATAGTTTCCTATATATTCTGAATTACTTTTGGCTCTTCCCAAAACATATTCCCAAATTCAGGTTCCTTTATAGAGTTGAATTAGGAACAAGTAAGACTTCAGGACTTGTCAAAGAAATCAGACTAGATGATAACAGTGATCTTTTTAGCCTTATATTTTATTCATTTTTTTTTAATACCAGAGACAATTAAAAGTGGTTTTCACCTCACCTAAAATTGGACAGACGAGAGCTATCTATATCTGAGCTAGACATCCTTAGCACTTGTACAATTGAGAAAAGAGGTGTGTTTCAGGAAAGTTCATTTTATCTTGTTTAGAAATGGCTAATTCTCTACAGAGACTGGAAAGAATTGTAGGGCCACTAATTCAAATGTAAGCATCCATTTTGTAGAGATTCACATTTATTTGCTCACTTTAACCTCTGTAAAACAAAGAAGAAGTAATTAGCAATACTGGAATTAGAATTTCTGGAATGCTCTTTTTCTTTTCATCTTTTTAAATGTTTTCAGAGAAACAAACTCAAACAGGCATTCACAGAAGGCCATATCACAGACTTTTGTTTACCTCTCTCTCAGCTGTTACTCCAGCTATCTGAAATTGGGGAATTCCGCTTACAGAATTCTTACAAAGATAATAATTATCAGCCTGATTTAGGAACTATAAGTGCAGATCTCGACATGTATATAAACAAACAAAAGATACAGCTGTACCTATACTTTGCTCATTTTTTCAATGCGTAGAAAATACTGACGTCTAGTATTTGCCTTTAGCACCATCTCATTTTCCGTCACAGATAATTCACATGATGTTTGCCTGGTTTTATGGTCTTAGCTTTTTTTCCTCAGGTGTACATCTTTGAAAGAAAACTGTGGGGTTTTTGTTTAGGTTTGGGTTTTTTTCCATTTAAATCTTCATTTACCTTCATGATTCATATTATTTTAATTTTTTTTTCCCAGGAAACCTGATTAAATGAACACCAATTCTGCTAGGCAAATAGAAAGGAAATGCCTTCCTCTTGCAATATTATGAGTGATTAAAGTAGTCAGAAAACAATTTATTATCCACACATTTTTCTTTGAATTGGTTAGTTTCACAGAGGCTGGCCAATACACTGAAATTATATATACATTTTGCTGGTGTTACACTTGGTTTTTATTTGTGCATCACACAATACCCACAACTTTTCCATGTAGCACTTAAATGCATGATGTTATTCCATGTTTTCTACCCTCTCATTTTATGGTAATTATATCATTAATTTTAGCCATCTGAGGAATCATTCAGGAAAACTTTATAGAAATAAATATCAACATAACAGTTTTGTCTCCTAAAACATATGATATCCTCAGTCTTAAAGTATTCATTTCAACCTATAATCATCATGGTTCAGAATGACATGGGAATACTCACTAGGAAGCTGTTAAATTATAGTCAGACATTTCACAAATGTAATGAAGTATCTCCTAGACTGATATCGGAACTATTAGTCATATAGAGAATGAAATATTAAAACATTTTCTCTATGAGAAACAATACAATTTTTTGTAGCAGCAAAAAAAAAATATTGTGTGTCTTTAAAATCAAACTTTGACAGGAAATTAGGAGAAATAAAAAGCCCAGGAATTTCCAAAATATAAGTGGAAGCAAAATATAGTATGAAAAATTGGTAGGGCTACTTAAATAAGACTTTGTGTGTGCCTCTTAAATGGGAGTTCATACTGTCTTTTCACTTTTCAGGTGTATCACTTTGAAATGCAATGAACCACATAGATACTATTTAAACCTAAATTCATTGCTAAGAATATAAGGTTCAAGTTGAAGCACATCTAAACCAACAGTGCGTACATATAGGTGTATGTTTTGTCAAAAAGATACAGGTACAGATTAATAATAATGCACAAATAACTGTGATCATTCTCAGCTGGTGTGGAGAGCAGCTGTGAGCATTTGAAGACAATCAGCCATCATCATCAGTTTGCACTCTGGCCACCTGAACTCCATGTGTGTCACATTTATCCATATCTCTCTATGTCTACTATCTCTGTCAATCTCTTTCTTTATATGAAGGGCAATCAGGAAAGTAGTCACTTTTTATTAATGAAATTTCCATCATCTAGAGAAAAAATAACATTAAAAATATTACTTTTTTATAGTAAAGAGAGAAAGAGAGAAAGAGAGAAAGAGAGAGAGAGAAAGAAAGAAAGAAAGAAAGAAAGAAAGAAAGAAAGAAAGAAAGAAAGAAAAAGAAAGAAAGAAAAAGGAAGAAAGAAAGAAAGAAAAAGAAAGAAAGAAAAAGAAAGAAAGAAAGAAAGAAAAAGAAAGAAAGAAAGAGAAAGAAAGAAAGAAAGAAAGAAAGAAAGAAAGAAAGAAAGAAAGAAAGAAAGAAAGAAAGAAAGAAAGAAAGAAAGAAATCAGAATATGGCTTAGAGACTGGAGTTTTCACTGACAGTTTGGAATTCAGAAATTTTCATTGTGTTATGTGCAATAAAATACACTTTGGTCAGTCGCAGAGGATAAATCTTCAACTCAGACATAACTCTATGTCAATTGAGGATTCTTCTTTTTTTTTTTTCCCATTAGTAACTCAGATGAAAGAGTTTTATTGGTGGAGAGGTGTTTTTATTTGTGGAGAGAAGCTTCATTGCAGTGGGGTATTTCCTTCCCAAAGAGTTAGAGAATTAAAACTCAGTTTAAGGAATTTAGTTCAGCTCTGGATTATTCACTATTTTCCATCTCACAATTACATAATGTGTAGAACTATGACTGAAATGATGCCAGGTGTTTGTCACCTTGCACTAGGAAACCTAATCCCATATTTACCTTTAATTGTGCTCTGAAACCTATTATTTTCAAGATTCTAAACTAGGTCTTCTCTGCCCAAGGTAGCTAATTAAAGAGTATCTAGATACTGCACACGCACAGAAAACTACTGAATAATACATGAAGATTGACTGAAGTCAATTTCTTTACATTTTTATCTTTTATTCATTAGGCATTTTCAGGAAAACAAGGTTTGTTAAGGTAAAAATAAAATACCACCATACGTATAGTGTTTTATAGTAGAGCTTAAAATGTTGTGAAGTAGCAGTAGCTACACCTGAACTTATGGAAAGCTGAAAAACATATACTATTAAATATTTTCATTCATTGTACCAGCTACTGGACCCACACTCTTAGTTTTGATACACTGATTTTTAAGCTATAGCATTAGCCGTCCTAGTGATATTTCCCTTCTCAATGCAGCTCACTTGCCTACAAGAAAAATTAAGGGAGTTACAATAGAGATGATTTTAGCTTAAATTTAGAAATTATCTTTTTTTTTGTTATTGTTGTTGTTGTTTGGGTTTGGGTTTTTTGTTGATTTTGTTTTTCAAAAAGAACTTTGGTTTTTGAAATGCCTCTCAAGGAATTTTTCAGCCTTTTATGTCTTTGAGCTGTTAATGTTTTAAAGACATATACTTTTTATATTAAGCCTCTCAATTAGCTGGGTGTAGACAACACAGAGGAGTTTTGCCAGTTTAGAAGTACATTGCAAAAGGCTCAGAATTTAAGAACATCTATTTCTCACATTGCGTAAACTTTAAGTTCTCATCTTTCAGAGGGCCAGCTTATGCTTCCTAGACTTCACTCACAGAAACATCAGCACTCCTGCATTTAAGAGATGTGATCCATGGCAGTGTAGTTTAGCATTCAGCAGCAAACATTAATTTCACCTTTTTGGATATATTTAGTGTGTTCTGAGCCAGGTTACTGGACTGATTTCATATTATATTTCAAGCAAAGTTTTTAAGTTACTTAACAAATCTGAAAAGCAACCGTGCTTTCAGCAGCAATATTTTTTTTGCACTCATAAGGGATTTGATATTTTCTGCTGATATACGTGGTAACATGTATTGACAAAGATTGAAAGTTAAAAAATGCTTTTAGTCTGTTAATTTCTGGTTTTGTTTGTTTACTTGGACTTCAGAGAGGAAAGCTCATATGCAAAAAATTATGTGTTCTTTTATAATATACCATTTTTTTTCATTTAATAACTGTTTTTCTATAAATAGCAAGTGGTAAAACCAAGACTGACTCAGGCTGTTATTTGAACATCATTTTGCTTCAAAATTCCGGTCCACTTTTTACCGGTGGACTAAGCATTCAGCAGAGCCCTCCCTGTGATGATTATGGCTGATAAAGTTAGATAATGCTAACTTCTGAAATGCTAAAGACAGCAACTATTATTGATTAGCATAATCCTAACCATGATCAATTGTGATGATCACTTCAATGTGAAGGGTGCTAAAAATATGTAGCACAGAACACATTATTTTAATACTGTGGGTAGCCATTATGTATATTGTGAATTCTGCTGTCTTGGAAGTATCTGAATCAAGATATGACATAGTTCTAAAAGGTAATCTAAGGTCATCAGCTGACACAATAAATTCTGATGGCATTTACTACACATACTATACAACCAGACAGATCACCTCATCATAATGGTGTCTTTGACCTGAAAATAAGGGGTTCTAGGGATATAGCCTTTAAGTCAAGAAAACAAAACAACTCCCTCATTGAGTGAGAAAGAGAAGAGAAGAGAAGAGAAGAGAAGAGAAGAGAAGAGAAGAGAAGAGAAGAGAATGCAGANGAAGAGAAGAGAAGAGAAGAGAAGAGAAGAGAAGAGAATGCAGACAACCCCCAAAACCAAATAAAATCCCCTATTATTTCAGAAGAGTTCCATTTAGAGAGCATTTAAAGAACTGTCTTACATTTTAATTAATATCCCAAATAATGAATGAAAAAAACAGAAAAAAAATCTGATTGGAGGAGGAGTCAGTTGTCCCTGGAATCCATTCTTGCATTCTGACACATAGCATAGGCTTTCTATTATCTTCAGACATTTAAAGTATAGATACCTACAGCTAAACATAGAGTTTCTTTACAGGTAAGGGGAAAATGTAGAACTTGTGAATGGAAATAATTCCACGTAATGTCAATATTTAGTTATATGAATAACACCTTAACCAGCACCTATTTCTTTACACAAGGCTGAGGGAGCCACAAGTGACTAGCTGAGATATCCACATTGACTGTGTAATGTCTAAAATTAAATAAAATCTATCACACTTAATATGATTTGTGTATGGTGTTTTAAAACATTTTGTTTCATGTAGAAATAGCTGTAAAATAAGTATTGGAGTATGTGCTCAGAAATGACACTGTGAGGATTCATGAATGCGTGGTGTGAAGTGGTTTACAGTCATTTAAGGATGAGTGCTTTTCCTCTATGCTGAATAAACTGAAGCACTAAAGTTTTCCAGCAGTCATTACTAGGAAAAATAATTGCAGTCTTGAAGGCATACACTAAATTTGCATTTTTGATATATTGCTTGCATTTCTTATTTTAATATCTGACTTACATTTAGACTTATACATAAAGACTTTGTGTACATGATTAGTTTCATTAGCTGAATTAAGAAATCCATGCAGATGTTCCTTTTTCTCTGCTGCTTTAAATGAAAAGTTCAAATAGAAAAATGATAATAACATCTGCATATTTTTGTAAATTTATTTACATGCAGTTTTATTTAAAAATTAATTTTGGATTGTAGATACATCTTGGCTAGTACTGATGCAGGTGTTCCGTTCTCAGCATAATTGCATTTTAAGAAATATTAATGCATTAATGTATACAGATTGTATTCTAGGTAAACAAGAAAAAAGTTTAATTAAGCACTAAATATGCTTTGAATAATACCTGTTTACTTTCAGATTTCATTTACAGATAAAATAATTATATTTTTATTCATGCAGCAGTGAAATACTGTTCTATTGATTATAATGTAATACTAAGGCAAATGTAGACTGTAAGGCACATCTAATTTATTCACATTGCTAACATCTAGGAAACCTAATGATACCAATGATCTCTCTGTTTTTCACCAACTTTCTTTGTTTACTAGTCTTTCAGTATCAACACAATCTCACATTTATGAATCCAGAAAGGAATAATATATTACTTTCAAAATGAGTCCAAAATGTAGATGACAAATGTAACAGATATAATAGCAGAAAGAAGGGGTTTGAAGCTCAAATAAGTGCAAATTTTCTTTTTGCAACTTTTGCAAGATTCATCATGCATAAACCAATTTGTTAGTAATTAAATGAGGCATGTTTGATACCTGATTAAAAAACATGATGGATGTAGGGCTCTGAAGACTTTTCTCGTTAACATTTGTGATCTATCAAGATACATTATATAACTAAACAAAGGCATTACGTATGACTATGCAGGTGTTTAGACAGATAGAGGGATAGATAGGTCAATAGATATATCAAAGATAGAGGGTGGTGTGGGTTTGTGCATGTGTACCTATATCCCAATATCCTGCTGCCCCCACAAACTCTACTGGTAAAAAAACCCCAACAAAGTGAAAAAAGCAAGAATGTGACATTTCATTAAAGTCACACTGCTAGATTCTAGCACCTATGCAATAGTACGTCATGTGTATGTACTGGGTAGACAATTGTTTTTTCTCCTGTATTTAGTCCAAAAAGTTTTTTAGAAAGACCTACTGATATTCCAAAAAGTGCTCAAAAAAGTTCTTCTTAAGCACTGTACTTGATTTCTCACAGTCAATCAAAGGCATATTCTGAAGTTTCTCCCTACATTCCTTATTTAAAACTGAGATCTGACTAGATGTTTGGCAGCTGCAATAACAATATTTTCCCTAATGACCTGGAAATTTAAGCTTTTGATATTTACATAAAAATATCTCTGCTTCACCTTTAGTAACAAAAACCACCACAAAAAACCCTAGGGAAAATAAATGAAATAAAAACTGACACATTTTAGTTAACTCTTACTGATGGCATTTCTCATTTTTGAGTTCTCCAGAAACAGTTTTGAACACATTAAAATTTTTTAGGCTTAGGCTTTTTTAAGTGAGAAGCCATGCCCATTCCATAATCTGTCTATTACCTATATTTTTCCTAGTTCATGAGGTGTTTTGGTTTAAACCCAGAGAAAAACCCAGTGCTCAGTCCCCCACCGGTGGGATCAGGAAGAGAATCAGCGGGGCAAGAGGTATAAAATTCCTGGGTTAAGATAAAGACAGTTTAGTAGGGAAAGCAAAACCCATGCACACAAGCAAAGCAAAGCAAGGAATTAATTCATTGCTTCACCTGAGCAGGCAGGTGTTCGGCCATCTCCAGGAGAGCTGAGCCCCATCACACATAATGGTGACTTGGGAAGACAAACACCATCACTCCAAACGTCCCTCGCTTCCTCTTTCTCCCCCCCCACTTTATATACAGAGCATGATGGCATATGGTCTGGAATATCCCTTTGGTCAGCTTGGGTCACTTGTCCCAGCTGTGTCTCCTCCCAACCTCCCATGCATCCCCAACTTCCTTGCCAGCGTGGCAGTATGAAAAGCAGAAAAGGCCTTGGCTCTGTGTAAGCCCTGCTCAGCAGTAACAAAAACACTTCTATATTATCAACCCTGTGCTCAGCACAAATCTAAAACACAGCCCAATGCCAGCCACTGGGAAGTAAATTTATTCTTCCCAGACAAAACCGGCATATGAAACTATATAGAACTTCACATTTCACATGCATTCTCTCTCCAGTTTCCCTAAATTCAGGTTTTCTTGCCACGGTCACCTATTGTTTCTGAATTTAAGTGGATAGAGTTGCAAAGATGAGCCTTCAAATGAAAGAATTGACATTGTGAATTGGATTCAGTTTTTCCTGAATACAAAATACTATGTGGAAGCCATCAACTTGGAATATAAAGTTAAGAATACACTTAATGTGGGTAAATATCAATATCTGTATGTTTGATTACCTTTGTCCTATTTCTACATATACGGTTATTATCATTGTCGCATAAAAACCATTGTAACTATAAGCCTGATGTAAAGTTCAAGTATTTGCTAAAACTTAATCCAAATTTATTTTATTGATATCTTCTGGGAAGACAGTGAAAGAATAAATACAGAAGAAGAAAATGCAAGGTATCTCTGATTGTGGGGAATTTTTTATATGTATACAAATATCATACAAAAACCAGAAACGAGTCTAAAGAGGAGTTTTTGTGGGATTTATTTTGGATAATATTTTCTTTGAGGTTATTTTTATGTGTATGAATAGCTCATTTCACTGTTGAATTTGGGATAAATGAAATGCAAATGTTGCTTGTAGTGATATTTTTGATGTTGTTTTACAGCAGGTGAGCAGTAATTACATTTCCATCTGTGCCATTTTTCTTTTTTGTGTACATACCCCACTTACCTTACAAGTTGTTCCATCCTTTTTAGAAATATTGCTTAAAAGAAATGCCATTCACACAGACCAATGGAGTAACAGATGGTTTTAACTCTTACCTGTAAAAAAAAAAAATTAAAATATAGGCAAATCAATTAGAGTGAGGTTTCCAGTAAGGCTTTTCAAGGGTAAAACTTCAGATCCTTTGAAATATGTTTACACTTATCTAGGAGTGGTAATCTGGATCATCCTATACAACAATGCCTAAATGTTCTGGGTCACCTCTACAGTGTTAAATGCTCTGCTTCAAGGAGTAATTCCTGGTCTTCAAGACCAGCTAATACAGCATGACATATCCATGCAGAAAGCCCACTCCACAGGTGGCTGATTGTGTGCCATACATACTGGATGGTCAGAGGACTTCTTTTGGATACTTGGCCCTAAACTGTACATATTTGGGTTACAGAAACTGGAGCTGAAATAATGTCTGTTAAGACATAGGGATTTAGTGTCAGTTCACCAGAATTTCCACTGCGCAAAAATAAGGATTTAAAGCACATGCCATGGCATATACCAAAAAGACATTTGGGTGCTTGCAAACACTATAGACAAGCTAAGATTAAATTAGAAGCCGTGTGGTGTCATGCTTAAAACTTACTGAGTGCTCAAATGAATTAAACATGAATTAAACATGTTCTCCACAGAGGCTTTGTTTCAGAGAGAACTAGCTGGTTTAAATCAAATCAAAGTTTGGTTTTAGTACTTTTTCAATCATGTAAGAAAAATGGTTTACACTTTCAAACCAAATGCCCATCCACCAGGGTGTAATGCTAAAATTATGTTCTTCTCCTTTTCCAGTAAGCATGACTTCTCAGAAGAGAATTCAATATTACTAAACTTCAGAGGAAAGAGCTAAAATACACTCTTAACTATACTAACATTTGTTTGCTTGCTAACTTTCAAACAGTCTTCTTAACATAGATTTCCTAGATTGTTGTTTATAACAACCTCGGATATTCAGAGATTTACATCAAAAAAAAAAAAAACCTGTAGGAAACTTCTGTACATTATTTAATTATTATTTCTAAACATTATTAAATGTTTAATATTTTGATGTTGCAGTACCTAAGTTAAATCCTTCTCCTCGTAACAACTTAAGCATAGTGTTTGAATTTGTTAAAAAAATCCATACACTATGACCATAAACCTAGTTTATCCAGAATTTCGTCTTCCCACCTACAAGTAAAACAAAATATTGTATCATCTCATTAGGGGAGTTTCAAAGTCTTCATATGATACATAAAGTTAAAAACCACAAGCAATATCATAAAATATTAGTAATGAAAGTATATATTGGCTAAGAACCACTGCTTTAAAAACTGCTTTGGCCTTTTTCTATACAAAGTAGCAGCAATCTTCCTGTTAGCATAATATAGCAAAAAGTTGTCTGCAGAATTACAGTTCTAGCGGCAATTATATAGAGAGATGTATGGATGTAGGCCAAGTTCACCAGATTTCCTAAGCTTACAGTACTGTCACTTCCCAAATCAATTTCTTTGAACTGTTCAAAAGCCTCCTTCCTGTTCGGTGGGATACAGGATGCTCCAAGTCACCTTTTGACACTACAGACTGAGATTTTTATTTAAACACCAAAAAAAAGATACCAGAATTAGAGCACAGAAAAATACAATTGGTTGTGGTCAGAAACCTAGGAATTTCTTGCATGTAATAAAGTTGATAATAGGAGATACTGTTGTATGCTAAGACTTAGAAGAATTCAGATTTCAAATATTAAAAAGTGTTGTCTTTGACCTATGCAAGCACTAGTTTCATGGTTTAGCTACAGCTGACAGCTCAGTCCCACATTGTCACTTCTTCATTCCCTAAAGTGGGATGGGAAAGAGAATCAGAAGATAACAGTGAGAAAACTCATGGGTTGAGACAAATCCAGTTTAATAGGTACAGCAAAAGCTGTGTGCACAGGCAAAGCGAAACATGAAATTCAATCATAACTTCCCATGGGCAGCCATCTCCAGGAAAGCAGGGCTTCATCACATGCAACAGTGACTTGGGAAGACAAACACCATCACTCCAAACATTCTCCCCCTTTCTTCTTCTTCCTCTGCATTATGTGCTGAGCATGATGCCATATGCTATGGGATATCCCTTTGGTCATTTGGAATCAGCTGTCCCAGCTGTATCCCCTCCCAAAATATTGTGCACCCCCAGCCTCCTTGCTGGTGGGGTGGGGTGAGAGGCAGAAGAGGCCTTGGCCCAGTGTAAGCACTGCTCAGCAATATCTGAAACATTCTGTGCTGTGACAGTTTTCAGCAAATATCCATACCAGCAAATAGCCCCATACCAGCTACCATGAAGAAAATTAACTGTTCCATACAAAACCAGAAAAAAAAAGAGTAGATTTCCACTGGCTAGATTCCATCAGAATTCCTAATTGCTCATTTAGAAATTTTCTAACGTACTCCATTTTCCTAGTGGAAATGGTAAAAAGTCAGCGTCCATCAGATATAACCCAAGTTGTTAAAGAGGCTACTTCCCTTTTTTACACAAAACTATATCCACATTCAAAATATCAGACTAATTAAATTAAATATACACACATATTTTCCCTACAGATAAAAATATTTCCAACCTATTCCAACTATTTTACCATTGTTAACACATTTTGTCCTAGTAAAAAAAAGATATTTTAACACATGATGAAAATTTTCCCTCAATATGATAGATTGTGTAGTTAGTAATAAGTTAGCTCCTAAAAAGTAATAACTGCATGAGTAATTTGTAGGTGTCATGTCAAGAAAAATACCTCTAAAAATTCTAAGTATTTGTTGAAAATAACTAGCATGTTATTAACATGGATATAAAAAATCTCTGGTATTTTCAGCTTTATTCTTGACGCCAATTATAAGAATACTAACATCTTCCTGTTGTATTTCCATTGACTGACATATTAATGAACATTTGCAACCTATTCATTTGGCTTTTCCTTCTCAAGTATAACACCTACCACATTTTTTTACTATTTTAATAATTTCAGATAATTTCTACAAGATTCATGTTTTGAGTTATAACACTGCCCTTATAACAGTCCATTATTGACTTTCTGTATTTTTTTCCAGGTTTTGCTAATTATGGTGCTACAGGGGAGACTTGAAGACTTCCTTCATGTCTGGCAGAGCCAATGCCAGACAGCCCCAAGACAGACCAGCTGCTGGCCAAGGCTGAGCCAGTCAGGAATGACAGCAACACCTCTGTGATTTAAGGGAAAAAAGGTTATTGCACGGAAGCAATTGCAGACAGAGAAGAGCTGAGTGAGAATATGTGAGAGGAATATCTTTGTAGAAACCAAGGTCAGTGGAGAAGGAGGGGGAGGAAGAGATCCCAGCACCAGAGTGGAGATCCCCTGCAGACCATGGTGCAGACCATGATGAAGCAGCTGTGCTCCTGTAGCCCATGGAGATCAGTGATTTCGCAGAGATCCACCTGCAGCCCATGGAGGAGACCCAACCCGGAGCAGGTGGATGCCTGAGTGAAGGCTGTGAACCCCTGAGAAACCCATCCTGGAGCAGGCTTCTGGCAGGGACCTGCAGACTTGTGGGGAGAGGAGCCCATGCTGGAGCAGGTTTCCTAGTAGGACTTGTGACCCTGTAGGGGACCCANTAGGGGACCCACACTAAAAAGGCTGTGCCTGAAATGCTGCACCCCATGGAAGAGTGACCCACGTTGGAGCAGTTTGTGGAGAACTGTTACCTGTGGGATGGACTCACACTGGACAAATTCATGGAGGACTGTGTCTCATGGGACAGACCCTGTGCTGGAAGAGAGGAAAGATGCTTCTCCCTGAGCAGCAGCAGGAACAACCTGTGATGAACTGACTGTAACTCTCATTCCTTGTCACCCTGTGCCGCTGGGCGAGAGAGGAGGTAGAGCTTGGGAAGGGGGGGAGGGAGGGGAAGGTGTTTTTGACATTTATTTTACTTCTCATTGTCCTGCTCTGATTGTTCTTAGTTATAAATAATATCCCCAAACTGAGTCTCTTTCACCCATGATGGTATTTGGTGAGAGATCTCTCCACGTTCGTATCTCATCTCATGAACCTTTTACTGTATTTCCTCTCTCCTGTCCACTCATGGAGGGGAGTGATAGAGCAATTTTGGTGGGTTTTGGCAATCCAGCCAGGGTCAGCCCACTACATGGGGTAAGCTAGATCATACCCTATCTTTTCACTTACCCCCAGGCAAGTTACCCTGGTCAAGGAGGAAAACGAGGCTGATTTACATGACCAAAGCAAAGACTTTTTGCGTTCATAAAAGTGGAAGCGGGGAAATCAATTTTGGTTCCAGTTTCCATCACTAAAAAACTCTCAACCTTGACCACCTTCACCTCAAAAACATATCATCAGTGACTATCACTGTAGGCATTAACAGTATGTTAACAGTATCAGCTTTGTGGCAATGCTCACAGCTAATTTAGAATACGCTTATTAAAGACTAACTGCTTTGAATAACACTGTGGATGCTATTGAATGACTACTAAATGAATGTCTACTAAAGTTTGGTTTCAAATTTTAAAATTGGATTGATTCATCAGTTTTCGAAATACTTCTATTACAAGGATCTGTGATTCCTCAGTTGTGATATAAATATCTATATATGCCCACACATGTAAGTGTAAATACACTTATTTATGCTCAGTTGCAAAATTTAACATTACTTTTTTGTAAGCTGATACTTTTTTCTTTCTATTTTGTTAAAATCAGTTTACCACCCTCCACATATTAAACCTGACTGATAAATATTTTTGTAAAATCCCTCATTTCTTTCTGTTTTGTGAAGTAAGAGGCTTGAGTGACAAATTCTAATCAACAACATCCAGTTTTCTATCTTTTCATCATTATTTACAATGACCTTTAATGTTTCTCTGCTTTCTATCTCAAGCATGGATTTTACTGCATCATTTGTTCCATATCTTTACTTCTTGTGTTATCATATTAAAAAATGTTCTTAAGTGCTGTTGATTTTGCAGTAAATCAGAAAAAGTTTCAAAATCTTGACAGGCTTGCCTGTCAGGTATAATACATTTACAGGAAAAGGCAAATGTTATGAAAAAATAATCTTCATAATAGGTTTTCAGCATTGGATTTATAAGAAGGTTTTCTTCGAGATGATCCTTGGAATACTTTACTACTTTACTTCCTCTGATACAATCTTTTTTTTAGAACTAAATTTATGCCTCTTGAAGATAGCTGAAGGTGTAAGAACTCCATTTTAGAAATTGTAACTTGGAAGTAACAAAAGAATCGTACTTAAATCAGCTTTGTGTCATATTCTTATCATAACTTTCACCACATTTCACTAGAAAGACCACATCATATCTGGGATCCAGAAATGCCCTGGCACTGCAGCATATCAATTTGAGTAAAATAGACAAAGCTGTTCTCACTTTTCCCAATATAAATAAACAATACAAACTTTCAAATTAAAAAAGAAAAAAATGCATTGAATTATGAGATTGGTAAAATTAATTCATAATGAAACATTCTCTTTCCTGATAAGCTCTATTTCAGTACTAATTGGGAAAAGTGACAATGGATGACACAGAGCTATGCTTCCTTAGCAAAATTAAAAAAAACATGCAAGGTTTAGAAAAGTTAGATAGATAAACTGTTATTTTCACACAGAAAAATGGCTAAATGTACATGTGAACTTTATGAATATCAACTTTAAAATTTTCCTGTCTGAGAACAGGGAAATGATTACAACAATGCTGATTGCACATCTTTTTTTCTGGTGCTTCTCTCTCTCCTTTTTTGTCTCTTCTATGCATACAGAAAAGCACAGTTCACATACTGATAAAATTTGAGGCATCAGTAACTTGTAAGTTGTAAATATGTATAATTAACTAAACATACATTCTTCCCAAAATGTACTATCTGAAGTTAAATGCATTTTGTGTTTTATTAAAAGTAAAACTTATTTTTATTTCATTTCAGCCATACAGTGCACAATCATTCTTCTTCTCATGAAATTAAACCAAAAAATATTAAAGGAGTAAATTCTTCATATTCACAGGCATTCAGTTCTCAGGACTGAGCTAAATCTAATTTAAAGTAATCTACTTTCCTCACGTCCTGTCTTACAGTGTAATTATAGGATTCTCCAAACCAGTTGTTTTACTATTTTAGGTTGCTTTATCTGCCAGTATACAAATAGTTATAATCACAGGAGAGTTGATTGAGAGAGGTAGAAATCTTCAGCAAAAAATTCATGACTTACTTTCACTAATTCTTTCTCTCACAGTCAGAAATATATTATATGGAAACATCAAAGCTCACAACAGGAAGGCAGAACCCTAGTATGATAGAAATAATATTTTCCACTGAAGACATGAATGCAGTCAAAAAAGAGAACAGAATTAAAGAAATAGCCAAGAAAGAACACATGATTTTTTTTTTCCTCTCTGAATTGCAACAAAATCAGCATAACCCTATGAAATATTTCAATTTGGCTAAAATGTCTTTCAGGAAAAAACATCTGCAAAATTATGTTAAAGTAGTTCTAAATACATATATTTGAGCATTTACTCAAATGCTCTCTACCTGTTGGTGTTTGAGTTCTGCAATATATTTAATGGTTTAAAATATACGCAATTTTTAAAAAACATAAATATTTAAATTCAAGATTAGATTCAATATTAACAGCTGGGGCATTTTCTGCTTAGCTATGAAATTAAGTATCTCTATGCTTGGCAAACTGGAAAGAGATCAATGGAAATATGTATTGTCTCCCTGCCAATATCTGGAATAAAGAGATTATTTCCAGCTTTATACTGTATTTCTTACTCTGTTAAGAAAATGTACCTGGTTGCATGTGTCTTCACTCAACAGGTCAGGTATTAACCAGAATCAGCTCCTTTCTGTTTTAAAAGTCTTCACATACTATTATGATTTAATTGCAGAGAAAGCAATCTTGATTGTGAATATAATAGAAAACAGCCCTTGAAGCTGCAATGTTGAATTCCCCTAGGGTCCTACACAATTTGGAATGCTAAGGTAAGTGTAGTTAGTGGAGTATTCTGTTACTCTTGCTCCAATTTCAGTGATGTTACCATATTTTTCAAAGCACGGTTTGCTGTGTATTTCCTGGTGATTCAGAAATGCACAAATGATGGTGTCCAATTCATGTATTTTTTTCTTTAATAATACTGATATCAATATTTGAGCTATTTGAGCTCTTGCAGACTTCCTTCCTAACCAAAACAGAAATAAGCATTTTTTTAATGATGTAAGCCAGAACTATTTTAGACTTTTGCATATGGATGAGATGAATCATTACCTAAAAAACAGCTATTGCTCTCAACTGATTATGGAGGAGGTATAAAGTAATTATCCCAAATACAAACATCTAAAATTGTGAAAGAATAAGCTCTGCCAAACTATTGAGTAATGGAAAAATGACTCATACCATTTTATGATAAAACTTTTTTTTTTAAAGACAATGATTTTTTTCTTCTTTTGAGAACTACTGATATAAAAATCCCCAGCCTGTTTTCTCATAATCTTTACCGTATTTAAACCCTTAGTAGTTCATATATTTGGTCATCTTGTTTGTAAACTTCAGTCCTTAAACCATTAAACACTTTGAAGGGACAAGCTGGATAAATGTATTGTTGAATTGAGTTGCACATAACATAAGTCCTTTAGAGGTCTTCAAATATTTTTTTAATTTTTAATTTTCTTTTACATTTTCTGTTCTTGATATATTCTTTTCTCTAGGTCTGTATCACTATCTCACATCCTCTATAGATAGCAAATTTCTTTGCTGTTCAAGGGGGTTTTTATATTTCATGCTCACCCATTTTCATTTCCACAGTATCTGGGGTCATTTCCAAGCTGATTAGGTAAGTTCATACATATCCAAAACATAATTTACTACCCCCAGTCTTCAGTGAATAAGTAAAACTACAAAAATATCTTCTTGCAATAAAATTTTAATGAAAGTTTATCACAGGGATTCTAAAAAAAGATAAAAAAATTAAAAGAGCGTTTTTTCACCAAAGCCTGCATTTTTGTTGTATTTTATGCCTTGCTTTCTCTTTTTCCTCTTTTTTTATACCTTTTCTTTCTCATAGCCTACAGCAAGGCATAAAATTCAATGAGATTAAAAAAATTAGTATACTGTGAAGACTGCAATGGTTCATAAGACTATATGAGGTCTTTCACCTCTCAGTCATGGGCTGGAATGCAGCAAAGGCTGATCAGGGACTGAAAGGTCACCATCTGGCAGCTGCTCTAAAGATGCAGTACAAGTCACCAGCAGAAGTCAAATCCCAGTGGACAAGCATCTCTAACACAAAAATCATGAAAACACCTGGTGTTCATTGGCAATCTCTGATAAAAGAATAAAGATTGACATGAAGATGCAATTGCATTCTCATCTTTAGGTGCAGTCCCCACAGACTAGAGCTGAGATACGTGAGTTAATATCAGTGGGTAACTGACTGCAGATGTATCTGCTTGTGGTGATAAGAAAATAATTTCAATTTGTATGGCTGTCACAAGCTAATATGCTTTTTAAAATCTTTTCTAAAGGAATAATGATGTCCCCTTTAAAAAATAATTCTGTTATTCTCTGCAACAGGTAAACATTGGCATTGGCATGAATTCTATGATCACAGTACTTGTCTCTTTTGTGCTCAGGTAGATGCAAGGATGTATTTGAATGGAAATCTTTAAAATTCAGTATTACATTGTGTTAAAGCTGGTGTGTGGAATACACTTCTAAAGGGATGTTCTTTAAAGTATGCGTGCAAGTTTGTCCTTGAATAGCTGATAGGCCCTGAACTGTTCTTGTTTTTTCTACTAGTTGTTTTCTTTAATTGCTTCTCAATTTTGACTGTCTTCCTCATTTCTGGTCCTCATTTTCTCCATTGATTCTGCTTCCATTGGTTATTTTTAAGGCTTGGATGATTTACTTTCCTCCTCAATACTTAGATTGCTGGTGCAGCTTAGATAGCTGGTCAATAAACACACTGTACTTAATAAAAGGGAGGGAAAAAAGGACAGACTCTGAAGAATTCCTGTTGACAGTAGTCCTTGCAGACATCTTCTGGCTTTCAGTGAAACAGGCTTCCTCAGAGGCTGTATTTTGAGTTTTCGAGCACATTTCGGAGCGAATCAGTAAGTGCTCCATTTCATCAGAGCTTTCCTGTGTACAGATAGTATTAAGACATTAATACTTGAGATTACATATCAAGGTATTACAAACATGCATGAGAAATAGGATTCTGTTTCTTCCACATTTTATCTAAAGGCTCTTCATCCACTTCATACAAGCATATTTTTTATTATGCAGTGTTTTAAACTGAAATGCCTGAAATAAGCTCCCTTTTCACTCCATTTTTCCTCTTAACATTTATTCATTAAAGATAGCATAAAAAAGGTTTCAGAGTTTATTAGTGTATTATGATGAATAAGCTAAAAGAAAAATCTATGAATTAAGAGATTTTTTACTACTTACACTAGCCATCTATCCTGGTTTGGGGATTTCTCTTTCTGCTCTCATCACAGATTTTCAAGGCTAAAAAGCCCTCTTTTTTCAGGAAATCATTTCCATTGTTCTGTCAGAGCCCTTAGATTTTTTTAAGTGTGAGCATCTTCTGTTACCTGGTAACTTCTAATCAAGCTGAGGATATAGAAAGAGCACTGAGACCAATATCTCTTCTGGCATTTCATGTCCCATTTATTCAACACTAAATGAAAATATGTTTCCCTAGATAGATGGTTTATTTTTCATTTCCTCTCACTTAAAATATATCATCACTACAAAACCCTCTTTGAACCTAGAAAAATGTTAATTACAAGCAGATAACCTCTGACATACAACTTGACTAGAATAATATACATTTGCATGTGAACAGTTTTATTCCCAAAGAGTATGTTTCATGTCTTTGCTCACAGAGTCTGGCAGAATGTAATTTGTAGGTGGTCTGAACCATAAATCTATTCCTACTTATAAATCATTTTCTTATTACTTAAAATTCTAATATATTCCATCTAATCTATGTAATTTCTTACAATGTCTGGTCTTCCAAGACCACAGAGTTAAATGCTTGAGTGTAATACAGCAGGAACAACCAGCTGTTTTGGAAATGGATGTAAAATTTGATATCTGGATCTGAGCTTCAGCTCCTCCATAGATTTCTTTCATGACTGGAAAATCTCTTATAACACAACTTTAAAGTATATTTTGATTCTAACATCCACTGATATCACCCAAATGAATTAAAGTGTTACAGAGAGAATTAAGAGTGAGAATGAATAGTGAAGATTTTTGTTAAAGAAAAAATTGCTACTCAGGGTATTTGTCAGGCTTTGATATTAGTATAGACAAGAAAAAAGCAGCCATAGTTATTGAAATAATTCTTGGGAATCAACACATTCAGGTGGCCCTTTTGGCAAATTTCTGTAGTTTCAAACACTAGTAATTAAAATTATACATGTAGTAACTCCTAGCAGTATGTAATGGGTTAAAGCATTTAAATACTATGTTCTATTTCAGCAGTTATATTCAAAGAAGATGTCATGTAGGTACATGAAAAA
Source organism: Mohoua ochrocephala (assembly GCA_013398855.1). Classification (NCBI taxonomy): domain Eukaryota; kingdom Metazoa; phylum Chordata; class Aves; order Passeriformes; family Acanthizidae; genus Mohoua; species Mohoua ochrocephala. The sequence continues at coordinate 91,280 of VZTA01018362.1, forward strand.
AAACTTCATTCAGATAATAACCTCAGACAAATTTTATTTCACGGCCAAAACCACTGGCCAAAACTGTCAGCTCCAATAATATTCACACTGTGCCTGTTGAGGATATCGTTACCACACGGACTAGGATGATGACCCAAAGTCAGCACTCACAACGGAATCACAGAATATTCTGAGTTATAAAGGACTGACAAGGATCATCTCTTAAGTGAATGGCCCACACTGGGATCAAACCCACAAGCTTGGCATTATCAGCACCGTGCTCTAACCAGCTGAGCTGATCTCAGGAGATTTCACATACGGAAGCTCCTCATTCAGACGTAGCAGCAGATCGTGTCACTCCACCCAAAAGCTGAAGGATCGCTCAAGGACATCAAGCAGAAAAACACTCACATTGAGTTGATGTGAAGGCACTCAGCCAGTGCCAGGAGGTCTCTGTGGGTGTCATCCAAGTTCCCAGGGAAGGTTTCCCCTCATAGACCCGCTATTCCCAGGGAAACTACTTCAGTCACTGTGTTTAGTAGGAATAAACGCAGAGGTATCTTTCAAAAGACCCAGTTAAGAACTACTCAACAATTATGCCAGATGTCTGCAGTAGAATTCCCAAAGCCATGTAGAAAACCTACTTATTTAATGCAATATTTACTAGACCGAAATTCAGACTAATTTTGTTTAGAAGAACTTCAAATGAACTTGAAACCACTTCATGCCACTTTAGCATGGAACTTGGTCATCTCTCAATTTTCCACAGATTGTTCTATTTAATTTTATTCCAGCAAACAAAAATAGCAAATATTGTTAAAATTTTTAAGTGTATTAAAATGTTAGCACAGAATATTCTCTTGAAACTCTCAGGAAATCAGTTCTGGAAAGCTCTCAGAAGCAAGATGCACTTTTGTGCTATCATTCATTGTATTAATGGAATATATAGAAAAAGATACTCTAACTGCAATAGAAATGAAACCCTTTCTCAACTCTGACTTTAAAAGAAATTTGATTTTAAGAATACTCACCACAACACCCATTTCATAGGACTCCAAATTCTAAACTCTAATAAAATGAATAAAATTATTAGAATCTACTCATCAAGAATGATGATCCTCATTCTCCAGTCATGAAATTTTTTAAGTTTATTTTCATGAAAAGTATTCTCACAATTTTTCTATTTTCATCTCATTGAAAACCTAAAAAAACTTTTAAAAGTTCCAGTCACAGCTTTTTTTTCTTAGAATACATTACTTTTTTTTCAAGTTTACTAAGTTCGTGTTATTTTTATTCACTTAAAAAATGTTAATATGCTACCTAAATACTGAAATTTTAATGGTTAATGTTTTTAAAAGTACTTAAAATCCCAATAAAAAAGAAGACATGGAGAAGAAAGTAATCTACCAAAAAAGAATAAAGGATCTGAAACTTCTAATTAACATGAGTTGGTATCACTAGCAAGTAAGGCCAAAAAGTAGGGAATTTGTTAAGTAAATGATGACTTTGTTCATTATAACTACAGCAGCTGGGAAAAAGCTGGCAGTTCATGACTGCTTTGTCTAATTTAAATTTTCATATTTTCATTCTTCTTTAATTTTACTTTAGTATGGTGAGGCCTGGCATGCTCAAAACTTTTACACTATTCTGGAAACAGTCTGTAGGAGATATAAAACTAATGATTCAAACTGAAAGGAGTATCTGTTAAATGGAAACACAAGTCGAGCCAAAACACATTATTACTACACTGTATGTATTATATGCTGAAAGGGTCAAATTACTCCAAAGTACTGGCATGGATAGAAAGTCTGGATTCTTTTTTTTTTTTTGTTGGTCATCTGGCTAATTTGAGGTAAACTTAATATGAAACAGACCACTTAGCCTATTATTCGGTCTACAGAAGTATTGAAAAGAGATACTAAGGAAGGTATTTAAATGCACTTGACTCAATAGAATACTTTTAAATTACTTCTAAACTTGTTTAGCTCATAGTGGTAGCCATGGAAAATCTATTTTGCAGATACAGAATGTTAATAGTCTATTGAAAAGAAGCTGCAGTTGAGGCAGAAGCTCTGAAAATTAGAAACTAGGGCGATTATGTGACCTTGTCAAATACAAAAATCCTGAGATGACCCATCATGTGTTGGCCATGTATGTTTAGAAGTCAGCGAGGATTAACACATGGGCATTAACTCCCTGAAAGAGTGTATCTCTGAGGAGAGTGAGAGAGAAAGCACCAAGAGCTGTCTGACAAGATCACAATTGCCCTGGTGTAAAATCAGCACCTACCTTGTGATTTGTTCCATTTTGTCAATTATTGAGCAAGTGTCATAAACACCGATGTGAGGTTTCAAACTGCTTACAGGTTGTTATGTTTTGCTCTGCTTGTATGGTGACACATAGTAAATGGGGGAAAAAATCTATTATTATTCTCTCCTCTGCAGTTGTCTTGATTTCATAAAGCAATGGTTGCTTCTTCCTGTAGTAGTTTACCTTTATCAATACCGAATTTCCTTCTACATCATAAAATCATAGAATAGTTTGGTTTTGAAGGGAGCTTTGTCAAGATCCACTCAGTAGAGGTTTCATTATAAATTCTCATCAGGCTGAACAAAGACACCAGTCCACGAGTCAGGGAACTGTTGTGCTCTTACTATATAGTCACTTTAACTCCAGCAAACAGCCCACTGTTTAGCCTCAGGATAACAAGCCCTTAATTTTTACAACACACTTCAACAAGCCCCTGGTCTTCACAACAAACCTCAATTCAGAGTAAGGGGTAGAACATGACAGCTGCACTTTGTCAAGACAAAAATGAGAGAAATGAAGGTGGAAAAAGGAGAAAGAGAAGAGCATCACCAGTCCTTAGATCCTGTGCTGGTCCTGCTGCATAAATGGTCCAGATCTTGGGTCAACAAATAAAGGGAGAGAGAGAGAGGGGGAAAAAAGGAGGTGAGAGGGATTGACCCACTTTATTATTTCCCTATTGCCACAGTTAAGGATTGTTGGGGTTTTTGTTGGGGTTTTTGCCCTTTTTTTCCCAGCTAATTTATGAATACAATAAAAGCTCCCAGCAGAAAATACTCAGGGAAAATTTCTAATATGAAAGCTGGTCATTTATCCTTAGCCTTAATTTCCAATCTTTTCACCACAAGACTTACATTTTGTAACATTTTGTCTCCTTAAAAGACTTTATGTCTAAAAACCTCCTAAAAACATTGTCAGTTTTTGTTTTCAAGCACGTTAGATTAATTTATCTGCATAAAAACACATTTCTTAAACAAACTGTAATAGATTTGTTGATGAATCAGACCTAAATAGGATTAGTTTTAAAAAGCAGCTGAGTTTTAAGGTATATACCAGAAGACAGCCATCTCTGTGTTTTATCAGAACACAGAAAAATGACTAGACTGTAGTGACTCTCTGGAGAAAACTCAAATTTGCTGATTTGAAAAGCTCGAGTTAGCATGGCAATAATGTATAGATAACCATCTGCTTACTTAGATGAATTCAGGGAGCTTCACTAAGACCCATCTAATCAGATTGGAATGTAAGAATATGTAGACTTTATATCAGAAGATGGTCTGGGTTTCAGAAGAAGACAGTCAGGATCAAATTCTAGTGTCAGATAAGCAATATCCACATACTAGATCAATAGTACCTATATACCTGCATCTGAGTTGAAATTTAAATCTTTTGAAGCAAGCAATACTATTGTATAAATCATGAAGTTGGCATTCTGTAAAATCTCCCAGTGGCTGCAATACACTCTGTGCTAGGGTAAGGACTTCAAAATTTGGCTTGCTCTGAGCATAAAACAGACAGCTCATAGTCATAGAAGCCAGAACAGTAATACCCCAGAAGCCAAGCATATTGCATTAGCAATGAGCAAATTCATAATGGCTTATTCTTTACAGAAGCAAATGCTAATAGACATCGACTTTCTGGTACAAGTTTCAAAGGACGAAGTCATGCAAAATCTTAATTCTGTAAATTTGTTAAACTGCAGAATGATAAATATATCTTAAATGGCTTCTTAATCACCGAGGAACTCAAGTTCCTCAGACAATGTGAGCCTAGTAATTTTTCTAATGTCGATCAAAAGAACCCAAAAAAACCCAAACAAACCCAACAACCACCAAAAATACCCCCAAACCCTGTGGCTCTGTAATACTGTCTATAACACCAGCTATGTTCACTGCAGTACACATAAACTGAGTCACATTGTTGGCCTTAGGTAGGATAAAACTAGTATCATAAACAAGATAGTCTATTTCTTTTCCTTTTTTTTTATCTTCAGAAAGGATAAAAAAAGAAAAAAAAATAATAAAAAATATCCTGCAACAATATTTCATAGAGCAGATCAAAGTTTTCTCTTGTCTCAACTTTTAGATTTCTTTTTTGCTACAACTGCAGTTTAGAGAAAGCATTTAGATTTTCCTGACCAACTGGGGAATCACATACTTAACACTTTTTGGAAGATGACACAAGGAAAAAGTGATTGACCAATAGGGGCCCCTGAAATCCAATTAGTGCAGAATGTGTACTCAGAAATGACATCCCAGATATAAATCTGATGTATTAATTGGACCAGCATGGGAATTATGTAAATAAAAATAAGCTATTTATTATGTGCTACCACAGGGGAAAAAAGAAAAACAACAGAGATCATGAATTCTTTCAGTAATTAATTACTTGTCTTAAGGAGTAAAGATTTGTGAAGTGCAAATCTTAGGAGCAGCAGACCACCAAAAGATGTATGCTAAGTGCCACTAGCCGACTGACCATTTCTTTGCAATTGACTGTGTCCTTGCAATATAAGGTCTCAGTGTGAAGCAAAAGATTAAAAACATTTCTTTTGTTGTTGAATTCACAGTAGTGACGCAAAAAAAAAGTAGAATGTGAATTTTTCATCACTGTACAAAAATTATTAAACTATTCCCAAGTCACTGAACAGCAAGGAAAACCAGGTGATGACATAAGAGTAAACTAACAACAAACTTTTGGAAATGTGCAGCCTAAGAAATGCTAAGCTATATACTTTTGATCTATAGCCTATTTAAGAGGAAAGGCAGTCAAAACTAAATTCTTTGCAGTAAAGACTGTCTATATAAAGATCTGTCATAGATAGTATTTATTTTTAACATTCAAGAAGTATCTGTTAATAAAAATGCATTTGACAATAAATGAAAAGAAATGTGTTTAAGGGAAATCAAGGTCTTCTTTCAGATAGTGATGAAATACACTTGAAAGGGAAATTACACACCAAAAATTAGGAAGGGGTCAAACATTAGAAAATATACACCAATATTTGTGTTCATTGAAATACTATCCACTGAAACTATGGACAGTCTTATGAGTTAGAAGCAGATGTTTGTTTCCACTGTATTTTTCTTCTGTTTTCTTTCACATTGGTGTGAAAATAGCACCCAAATGAAAAGAAAGAGATTCAAATGAACAAGTACAGTCAGTTAGTTAAGCTGTGGTTATCCCAAAAATATAACTGCCAATCATGTATTTTGACAGCAGTGCAATTTTTGAAAGTGATCCTCCTTTTTAATTTGAAAGAAAAATTCTGCTTTACCTGATCTATTGATCAGATCTGATATGGAAAAACATACCTTTTTAGGTCATTTACTCTATTTGACTCCTAGATCAGCATCACTTCCTAGGAAATATTTTTGAGATGAAAAATTATGGTGAGGTTGTGCTGCTGACAATTCGTACTTTTTTTTTCACTGTGGCCCCTAGTGACTTCATCTCTGCACAGGTTCCTAGACTAATGTAACTGTAAGATATGCACCAGTTGCTCAGAAGCCATCTTCATTCATACCTTATGCTGAATGTGTCAACACCTTCATAGGAAGACAAAAAATGTCAGCACTACAGAGAAGCTCCCTGGTCTTCGGTATGCTTTTTTCTTCAAAAGGCACAGGCTTCAAACAGAGGGTCAGGCTAAATTCTGAGAGGTATTTTTAGCAACACCACTCTTTTCCCAGTGAACCATGTTTAGATATATTTTGACAAAATTTCCAACTGTACAGTTAAATCAGGTTGATTGTTTATTTATCTTCCAGAGGCCATGCAATATCTGTCATTAGCACAACTGTAATCTACCAGGCCTCTCAGTGTGAGTCCTTTACTGTTCTCAGCTTCTAGAGACTTCAATAACATACTTGCTCAGAATGAAGCAGGTGTGACCAGACCATGTGCTCTTTAATCTCACTCATATTAAAGTGCTGGTTTAGCTCTGCAGAGGCCTTTTTGGTTCCTAAAGTCTTTTCACAATATAGAATGCAAGATTCAAGACTTCTCTGAAATAATTCTAAGAGGGATTTGATTTATGTTGGTAAACCAAGCACTTAAAGGCATTTTATAACCAAGGTTAAATGCAGAAAGAACTTTTGTCACTGGGCACTGCTGAGAAGAGTCTGGGTCTGTCCTCTCTGCACCCTCCCTTCAGGTGTTTATTTACCAAATCCCCCTAAGCCTTCTCTCTTCTAGGCTAAATAGCTCCAGCTCATATGCTTCCTCATAAAATAGTTCCTTCAGCACCTTTATCATCTTTGTGGCCCTTTGTTGAACTCTCTCCAGTACGTTCATGGCACTCGTGTCCTGGTACAGTACTTCAGCTATGGCCCCATCAGCGCTGAGTAGAGTGGAAGAACCACTTCTCTCAGCCTGCTGGAAATACTCTGCTTAGTGCAGCCTTGGTTATCATGAGCCTTCTTTGTGGCGAGGGCACAGTGCTGGCTCCTGTTCAACTTGTTATCCACCTCCCAAAAGATCTTTTCTGCAAATCTCGTTTCTAGACCTTTGCGCAACAAAATTTCGTGCCTGAGGTTGTTCTCCTTCCTGCCCGTCACCCTCACCCCTGCCCCCGCCTGGTGCAGGACTTTGCATTTCTTGTTGAGCTTCATGACATTCCTGTCAGCCCATTTCTCCAACCTCTTGAGATCCCTCTGGATGCCAACATAACCTTCTAGCGTATCAGCCACTTTTTCAAGTCTTGTGTCATCAGCAAACTTCCTGAAGGTACGTTCTGTCCCATCACCCAGATCATTAATGAAGACCCTGAACAGGATTGGACCAGGCTCACAGACGGCAGTAGATGTGTTTTTATCTGGATTTTAGTAAGAATTTTGGTACTGTCCCTCACAGCATTCTTCTGGACAAGTTGCCCAGCTGTGGGAAGGGGGTTTCAGGTGCACTGGGTTTTCTTCCTAAAAATTGGCTGAAGGGCAGAACTTGAAGGTATACTCCCTTTTTATGTTTGGCTTTTGTTAAGAGCATTAGGTTCATTCATTTAGGGCTCCTGGCATTTTTGCCTTATTTCTTGCTTGTCGAGGTAAACTGCTGTTGAGACATTTTTGTGATATTGTAGGGCTTTAAACACTGTGTCATGGTGTAGAATTATCATTCAATCATTCCCTTTTTAATCAAGATTGTATTTTATATGACATGAAATCTGGTTTTCCATCAACATGTATTTCATCTTTTAAAAGAACAAAATGAAAAGACACAATGAAATGTATTGATTCAGGTCACTTGAACATTGGATCCTCTGTGTGGCTACAGGCCTCAAGAGAGTTATTACTCAAATGACTCATAAGCCTGTTCTCCTCTATGGTCCAATTTGCAACTGGACAATTCATATCAATTCTCTTTGATATTCATGAACCATAATTTTAACTACTCCTATTGAACCAAAAAGACTCTTCCTTTCTAACTTCTATCCTTGGAGAATGTTGCATGAGTCTAAATGAATCCTGAAAAGTTCTGTAAGAAACTACAATATGTTGAACCTGTTGAACAAGGTCTTGATCAGAAACCGAGCATTCAATTTTATTTTTTCCACTAGAAAACTAAGCTAAAGATGTTTGAGAAGTGTATATAGCAGTACATCTGTGGTATAGATGTCCTATTTGTGAAGAACTCTTGATGTACACAAGTTGAAGGTGACCAGATATTTTAATTAGAAGTCAGATTCTAGAATGTGCTTCTTTAATTAAAAATGTAATATCTCCCCTCCCACTGTTCCTAGCCTCTTAGTCTTCATATATTATTCTTTTATGGAGATTTTCAATTTACAATATCCAATAGTGTGCCTATTCATACAACAAAACCATATGATTTCTTATTGTGGAAGACCATGTTACCTTCAGAAGATCAAATGTATTTTGATAGACATAGAGAAAAAGAAGCAATGAGGCTTGCTTGGTTTTTTTTTTTCTTCTTGAGAATCCTTGCTTATAGTCCAGCTGTACTGAAATACAGACATCAAACAAAACAAGTTACATTGATTAATTTAAATAATATTACTCATTATTTACTATCACAGATAGTAAATTTAGGACATCAGTTTATGGTAACATACTTTCTATCTGAGAATAATACATTTTTTATAGCAGGTCTGGTCACCTCACTGTTGTATTGACTTAATGCAGAAACTATTTTTTGTGACAAGTTTCTGCTTTTATAGTCATGTGAATAACTTACTGGGGTTTTGTGTGGTTTGGTTTGGTTTGTTTTTTGAGAAATAACAAATGGTATTTAGAAACTAGAACAAAGGAACCCAGGAAGCGTCCAGGTGCTTTCTTTCATGAATGTAAGTAACAGAATTTCTGCCTCTTTCCTTAGAGATCTTGGGGTGAGTTATACAACCACACAGGTTTCAGCAACAAAGCCAACTTAATTTAGATCATTCTTTGCCCTCTTTTTCCCAGCTTTTATTTCCTGCTCAAAGTAGTGCAGTTCTGTACAGATTCATTTACTGTGCAATACGTTGTCTGTGGGCTGCAAAGAAAATCAGAACACAGAAAATATTAATATGAGTACTGTCAGAGGGGAGAGACAAGGTGGGAGGTAACTTTCAGTACAGATCATATTGGTTATTACTAATAACAATTAACTATATTAATTTTAATAATTAGCAAAACAAGAAAAAATTTAGCCCCCCAATATCCCCGTGAAGTTATAGACTGTTTTACACCTGATTATTATGGGTCTTCCAAAGCAACACAGTAGTATCAGGATTTTGTAGTTTGTGTGTACCTCTAATACCAATGTTTTACTCCAAAGTACAAGCTCCTCACGTAGCTCGTGAAAAATCAAATGCAGTCAAATTGTTTAAAAATTGTGACTGACTTGAGAATTCTGTCAAAGTCAACTGCAAACATAATTGCTGGGTCTCTCAGGTTCATGATCACAACTAAACTGTCTAAGTGATAAGAGCGTAATACCACTGGATCTATTGAAAATGTCTCTACTAGAATAATTTGCACATAATACGCTAACATATATTTCTATTAATGATGTGTATGGAAACCTAAGAATAATATTAATTTACCACGTTATAGCAATAAATGGATCCTTTGACTTTTTCTTATTGCCACAGAATATCCAGTCACCAGAGAAAATGGGGCATTCATACTGGTTTTTTGATGTACATAAAAATTACACATTAATAACCATGACAACAATTATGATAGTCACACAGTATAGACCCTCCAAATTATAGCTGTTTGAACAGCATCTACATTTTCTGTCAGTGCCTGTTGAACACTAAACCTATAAATTTCTTTCGTATCTAACATGCAAATTGCACATTTGGTGATAAGCTTTCCCACAACCTCAAATTTTGCGGTTTAGGATGTCTGCCTGTATCATGGTTATTGGAAACAATGTTTAGTAAATAGGCTATTAATTACTTCATTTTACACATAGTCAAATACTTCAGAAGAGGATTGGACTCTTTCTAAACTTAATAGACTCTGTTAGAACAAATATTCTCAAGGGTTTACCATGGAATATTTATCTTTGTTCTAAATATTTGTTGTATTATTACCAGTTGAGCTCATTTTTTCCAACAGATGTATAATGAATTTTTATATTGTCTCATTTGTGTCTATGCTAGTCACTTGTATGTCCCAAAGGAAGAACACAAAAGTGATAAAAGAAATACACACTCCCGCAACTCGCATATTCTTGTCAGTATGATGACTCCTCGCTGGAGTTCTTTGGAATGGGTTCTGGAGGACTGAAAGAGTATCAATTATAAAAATAGCCATTCAAAACAATTTTGGACTTTGTGGTGTGACCATTGAAAATGGAACAGTGTTCTTAAAATAGGTATTCCTCAGAGAATTCTTTTAACTTGAGTATAATCATTTGTCTCGTTCATTAAACTCGAGGGAGAAACTTATTGAAGATGCAACACTCTCAAGCGTTCTAATTTTGCCAAGGTCATTTTAAGAGATAAAAGGAATTAAACCATACACAGTGACATGCTGCTTGATTACATTTTTAACATCTCATCAGTATTCTTTAGTGACTTACATTTTTCACTATCTGTTCTTCTTTAAGTTATAGCTCCCATTGTTTTGCTTTCCATACTTTGAGACTTTGTTTAATTATATTGAGATTCAGTCAGAGACAAGGTGTAGGAAAGGTGAATTAAAAAACAATCCCTGACAATTATGAAGACATGATCTACATTTCCTCCCTTGACATGTCTGCTCATATATTCATACAAAATGGGCCAGAGACATATAGTTGGTGGGAAAAAAATGTGGCTAGCAGTACTTTGTTTTCTCCATGCTTGTAATCCCATGGCTTTCCACAGACGAAAGTGATGAATTACTATCAACCAAGACAGCTTTTTGATGTGTCCTCTTGTACATGAAAAACTGAGCTGAGACCACCTGAAGTCATTTCTCTAGAGATTTTGAACAAGTATAAAAAATGGTTTTGTTTTGGACTTGGTAGGCCTCAGAAATGAAAATGCCAGTATGTCGAGGACAACACATCAATCTAATTTGCCACCTGCATTCCCAATCCTATTCTTTCCCTACTGAAACTGCTGCACAGTATGTGATACAACAGCAACCATATTCCACTATTAAGCTGTAGTTCTTTTCAGGAAGTCAGAGTTTGTCTTTTTAAACAAGCTTTGATTGCAATGGCTGTAGGTGCAAAAAGCTAGTGAGATACTAATTTATTACTTTTAAAGTCACGCAGGGAACCTATTTAATTAAAAGAGAGACATAATGGGAAGAGAAGTTATAGTTAAATCATTTGATGCCATCAAATAGCGTTGCATTTTTATTATTTTTTTGCTGAAGAACAACTTGATATTTTACAGTGGGATTATCTGCTCTGTTATTTTTCTGCCTAATAAGACAAGAGCAAAAGCAAATGTAAAAAACCCCAAGGTTCAGTTAAAGTAGATTAGAAACGAGAGGTTTGGGAAGCTGTGGTTACATGCAAATATTGTTTCTTCTTCCTTTCATCCATCTGAATGACAAAAATAATTTTTGGTACCTTCTGATTACAACAGACATACTGAAAATAGGATTTTCCAGAGCATGCAAGGTCATACAGAAAAGGAATTTCTAGAGTACAGAAAGGTTACAGAGTTTCTGATTTCTGTATAGGGATTCTTTGGATAACAGCAGCATTTCCACTCGTGTTTTTTTTAATTCTTCAAGAATCAGTAAAATCCCAAGCTTCCTTTATTTAAATGGGATTTTTAAAGTCTTCACTTTTTGAGTACACGACAGCATTCATCATTAGCTAAGTTAATGGAGTGACAATATACATATACAGCTCATGATCAGTCCTAACAAACTTGTGCATCTCTGTTTATTTCATTTTTCTAAGCTTTCTTATACCCCAACTTCAGTACACTGAAGGTTCTCTCAGTCTTTAGGATTAGTAAAAATTTGAGTTATTTCATGTATGATTGTTTCTTTGCATGCGTGGATGTGCAAGGTGAGACGTAATGCCTAATTCATAGTGCGGACACAAGTTTTAACTTGAAGTACTACTGATCCACTAAAATGAAGTTATACTAACTTATGTGTTTTATACTAACTTTGCGCTGCACCGTAATATATACAAAATGTTGTGTAACAAGGTTACATTTTATCATTATGTCCTTGTATCATAACTAGCTGTCGTGTTATCCAAGAATATTGCAATTAATTTCTGAAAACCAATATTAGAAATAACAATATGTATATTTGATACAGCATAGGCTACAGTTAGACCAGATGAATTTAATCTTGTCAATCTGCTGAGAAAATACTGGTCTTTGCTGAGGTGAATAAGACAATTTCCAACAGGATGAGTATTGTCTTCAAATATTGGCCTCCTAGGGGAAAACATTTCTTCATATTCACTAAAATACAAAGAACACATGCAGCTGAGCTTGGTTGTGTATATCATAAAGATTAATACCAGGCCTTTGGGGGACATCCTACACAAAAAAGATATTTTAGAAAGCATAGCACACATGGACATTGTAACATGAATCGCACTTCTAAGGAAGAATTTCTTGCAATTAGTTGAAGGCTCTTCTGAGTATGAGTAAAATGCAAACTAATGATAAACTAAATGAGTTGTACAATATGAACAATAATTCTAAGTCAAATAATTTATAGATTATTTGTATAAACATACTGTAAAATGCAGAAAATTGCAAAATAAGAAGATACTAAAAACAGACTTTATGTCACAATATTGCTTCCAGCTAATAAAGAGAAAAATGATCTTTTTTAATTGAAAGTTACAATTCTGACAATTTGACACCTAAAGAATTTTAATCAAAGAAATTAAACTATATAACATTTGGGCATTTCCTATAACTGCTAGAATGAATGGGTTGTAGTCCCAGCCTGCCTAAATGAGTATATCCATGGCAAACCATATTACACTTACAGGTATTCGTGCTTACAGCCAAGCAATGAAATATAGCTCTGGTAAAAGAGATGTGTTTAGTCAGCTAGGTTATAAGTGAATCAACTATGAAGAACACAATGTCTTAAAATCCTGTAAGGAATCTAAGCCGATAAATTGAGATATAAGTGTAAACTGGAAGTCTCTATATCCACTGAAATGCTGAAAATCCCTTCTCATCTGCACCCCACTGGAGCTACTTCTGTACAAGAACTTGCTATTTCACTTCAGAGTCTTGAATATCCATAAATATGTTTCTGCACGTGCACAGATTTTAAAATAAAAATCACATTTAGTAGAGCTTGGAAAAGCAATCTAATATTATCATTAAAAAATTCCCTGCAGATACATGCTAGCGATGCCTCCCTTGAGCTGCTTTAAATCATATAGCACGTTGCATTTTTTCACCTGAAAAATCTCCTGCAAGCCTACATTTCTGGGGCTTTGTCTCAGGCTGTGGTAATCAGTGTAACTAGGTGTCCTTGGAAACTAAAATATTTATGTGTGTCTGCTTGATGAACAGCCATTGTCCTCATGCACCCAAGCACAACCAAATTTTACACAGAATATGGTGGTAGCAGCTAAGATCAGGCTTCCCTTATAGAGGAGGCAAAATGTCAGAGTGTGCTCACAGTAAAGTTACCCTGTTTCTCGAGACAATTTAAGTCTCTATCTTTCACTGCCCTAGAGATAGTTTTAACTATCAAGCTAACATGTTGATATATTTTTTTCTGGTTAAAGCTCTTTTTTATGAGGCAATGAGTTGCTCTCGTATACTGCTGAGATGCCACAACATCAGTCAGAGTTCAAAATATTCAGCAGCTGACAAGAGATACTCAGAAACTTCCCAACTGGGACAGAATTTCAGCTCCTGTTTATAGAAATGGCTATGTGAGTAAAACCAAATTACTAGTCATACAAAACAAGCAGTTTTCTTGCTGTGAAAAATAGATACAAATAGGAACCGCATATGAAATCACTTCTGTGTATTCACCCCTGGGTCTGTATGCTCTGAGTAAAACTGCTTGAATGTAAAAGGACCTAGATTGGGTGAAACACTATATTTCTTTAGATGAGATTTTAAATTTCCATTAAGACCACAGATAATCTAGTTATCTGATTTACAAGTATATTATTCATTTGATCAAACTACTGTATGCTTAAGGATACACATAATAAATTTATAGACAGACACACATCTTCATAGTTCACTGAGTTCACATCTTTCCTTTCATATTCAATTTATCATCTGAACCTATACATGTGCAGAATTATTGTCTTTATTATTTTGAAATGTACCAAAGACTAGCGTTTTATACAACTATGATAGTTGTGGATTTGTGTCTCCTGTCACATTCCATAGAGTAACTTCCAGTACAGAGGCAACATGGTAAATAATTTTAATAATTAGTGTATCCACAACAGACTTCATCTAGGACTCATTCAGCCTGCAGCATGGAAAGATCTTTCCGTTGTGTAGTTGATACTCTACATTGCTGTTCGCAGCATCTGAGGTCCCATTAAAAGCTTCTTAGAGACATTACATTTTCCACATAAATAAAGTTCCAGCATGTCTTGCCCTTCTGTTTTGAAGATAACCTTCCTGAAAGAGGCTCAAAATTCATAGCCCTCATTCAGATAAGAAGTCCTGCTGAAATCAGTGGAACTAAGTAGTAACTAAGTCATAATAGGCTTATTAACATTCCACTTAATCAATACATGCTGCTAAACTTTTAAAAAAATATTTACAGGAAAAGAATCATTATAAATTTGAGTTTAAAAAAAAAATAGAAAAAATCCTTACATGTGAACAGAAGAATATAATGGCTGCTCTCTGTCCAATCTGAAATGCATCAAATGCAGCCTTCTGTCCTTCTGTTGGTTCAAAGGAGAGATGCAGTACTGCAGATGTGGGGAGAGTATGGGAGAATGAAGCTTAAACAGAGGCATTTCGGGCAGGGCAAGGTTTGAAAATTGAGACCTGAAAGTAAAAATTGTAGACAGTGGCAAATACAGGCCAATAAAAATTGAAAAAAAAAGGAGAGAATTTTGTGTAGAATTAGAAACTTTGAATTAGAACTATTATTATGCTGCATCTTAACTGAACCAGATACCCCACCTTCATATCATATACTACAGACTTGAAGTACGCCAAGAAAGCATTTCTATATTCTAAGTGACCCCTGGTACCCTCAATCCCAGGTATTCTGACTTGGGAAAACTGGGGGTAAGAACTGTAGCCCTTTCCTCAGTACAAGCCGGAACAGGATGCAAACACCTGTAAGGCAATAGTGATCAATGATCCACGCAGGAGAGGACTACTTGGAAATGCATAGTTGCTTTCCCCTCCAACAGCCTTCAGTGAGGCTATATATAAACCCCAAATTTCCTGTATGGTAGGAGGGCAGCTGGTCAGAAGGTCTGAATTAAGCACTGGGACAAACCAAGGAGTCTCAGAAAATGAGAAGGTATTGCATTTAGCAGTTTGAAAATTTGGCTGTAACTCCCACTTACTAAATATAAAAAATGCAGTAGCATCAGACAATGGGTCTGATCCAATTGCCCAGGAAATCAATGAGTGCCTTTCTCATGACTTCAGCTGAATTGGCACTAGTCCAACATCCTCTCACTCTATTGATCCCAGTCCCATTCCTTCTTTCCCCTCCCTCACTTTTCACCTTCAACAGCTCCTCTTCTGTCCTGCACCTTCTTCTGCTGGCAAGAAGTATCATATTTATTTGAGTCTCTAAGTTCTTGGCATTTAACCTGATCATGACAACATGCTAAATTGAAAGGCTCTGTTTTGGTTAGTTATTTAGTTATGACTGGGAAAAAATGCAGAACAAGAAGTATAAATAAAATGCAGGTATAAAATTATAATTTGAAAAAAGATATACAAATACTTCATGTAGTAAAGTAAACCTCCAGTCTTAAAAAGTTTAGGCCTGTTCCTGTGATTCTAATAAGAACACTGCAGGTAATTACTTGAAAAAACTCTAAGGCCGAGATTATTTCAACATATTGAATGCTTGAATTAGCATCACATAAACCAGTTTGGAAGACATCCAACCACTGTGTAACAAAGGAATTTGCTGGAAAACTGAAACTGTATGCCTTATAATTAACAAATATCAAATCCTGGAGAGGACAAAGATGAGTCATTCAGAGTAAAAATAACCCATTCATTCTAAAGCAAATATTCAGGATGATAAAAATCTTCACATGCTACTGAAATACACAGAAAAAAATCTCTGGATATTTTCAGAACACAATCCACATTATACTTTAACTTAATTGTGTAGGTAACTTTTAAAAACTTAAAATAATTAGATGAAAATTAGTTAGGATGGCAAAGGGCCTTGAGAGGAAGCTGTATGAGGAGTGGCTGTGGTTGCTTCTCTGTTCAGCCTGGAAAAGAGGAGACTGAGGTGAGACCTTGGTGCAGTTACAACTTCATCCTGAGGTGAAGAGCAGGGGCTGGCACTGATCTCTTCTCTGCGGTGGCCAGTCACAGGACCTGCAAGAAAGGCCTGAAATCGTGACAGGGGAAGTTCAGGTTGGATATCAGAAAAAGGTTCTTCACACAGAGGAGATTGAGCACTTCCCCAGGGAACTGGTCACAGCACCAAGCCCGACAGAGTTCAAGAAGTGTTTGGAAAATGCTCTCAGGCACAAGGTGTGAGTCTTGGGGAGGGTCCTGCACGGGGCCAGGAGTTGGACTTGATGGTCCTCGGGGGTTCCTTCCAACTCAGCATATTCTGTGATTCTGTAAGTCCTTTAAGAGAAAAGCTTTATTTAGGAAAAAAAGCAACAACAAAAAAAGCAAACCATCTCATGACTAAAGGTTTAAACCTTTTGAACCCAGAATCAAATGGATTCTGAACATAGTATTGTAGCTACACAATATTTATTAATTACTGTAATTTAAGTCTAGATTCATACAATATATGTTCCAGGCAGTTTCCTTGTAATATTTTTTTACTTTACATATATAGAAAAATCTATTTTTTTAAATCTCATTACATATTCTACCTTTTTTTTAGTAAGAGATATTAGATTAGTAGGGAAAACACTGCCTTCATTCTACCTAAAGAGTTACTAGCATAACATTGGTAGAATGTCTTAGTATGGATTTATTCCAGTTTAAGTGCAAGGAAAATTTATCTGTCATATGAATATTAAGCTCAATTCACCCATTAAGACCCAAATTCTTACTAAGATATGTACAAAATATATGTCCTACAAGTTAATGTAAGTGCATTATAAACTACGATAATTTATTTTTAATTATAAAAAAAATGTTCAATGCACTAGATCGTTGGCTTACTTCAACAGCTGGTTCTATTTCTTTTACTCTTCAATTTATTGGGAAAAGTGAATTGATGATGAGATTAGGTTATGGACAATTTCCTTCATATTAAAATCTTTTTTCTGCAGAAAAAGAAATAATCAAGACCAAACTCTAGCCTACATTGTAAATAATAATTTTAGTTTATCATTTATGATCCAAACTACTTTAGCAGGTCTTGTTTGTTTCAATCTCCTGATTATTCTTCAAGCATTTGAAATGTCTGAAAGGAAAAATAACGAGAACAACAATAAAACCAAATAAGAAAACCTGTCTAACAATATCAGAATTAAGACATATTTGAGAAATGTAGTAGACCTATGAACAAGCTAGGAACAAAAGGAGACATTAAGGTGATTTAGAGACTGGAAGTGATAATAGATCAGTTTCAGCAACTTTCTGTGAAAGAAGAAATTGAAGAGATATCTACCAGATATCACTATAATTGAACACATTGAGAAAAGCAGCAATGAACAGCTATTTTAAAAGACACGCAAATGGTGAGCTTGGTGACTAACACAAATCTTGTTACTTCCATTTTCTTTGTTCTGTTCTAAACCATTTAACATCTCTTTAGTGTTCATTTCATTCAGTAATGCTAACTCTTCACAGTTTATGAGCCATGGCCATAATCCATATTTTTCCTGCTAAGGAAGTAAAAATACTGTCTGCCAACAAACTATGTAACTCCGCTTACACATGTTAGCGTAGAAAACACANAATTTTAACCCTATGTTATCACACACACGCACACATTTGGGGCTTAGTTATCATTGCTCACTTAGGGTTGGCATGACATTTTGTAAGCATGTATTTACCAAGATTAATACTGATTTGAATTATCCCATATACTTTATAATTCATAAAATACTTTAACTGGTAGGAGATTTTAAGTGCCAGTGCTGATCGTTTTGTTTAGTATGGATTTGATCTAAAATCCAATTAGAAAAAGCATCAAGAGCATCTCTACAATAATTATACCATTGTTTTCTATCCTTTGTTAACATTTCAGTTTTAATCCATATTTATAATTTTAATTTAAGCTAGAGGTAAACTACATAATCAGCAGAACTGGGAACATATTCAAGGCCAGACTGAATGTACCTACATCTGTATTGCTGAATAAAGAGAGAGCCAGGGAGCAATATTAAAGATTGTACCTGTATATTACTTAATTTACATAATTGTTAGATCTCTCATCTGTGCACACTCTGCCTGGGTGTCTCAAGAGGTATCCTCGGGCAGAACTCAAGGCACTCATCGCTTTATAAACTGCTCTCAAGTGACACTATGAATGTGACTGGACAGAGATGACTTCCTCTGTCCCTCTGTCTGCTGTATTCCAGCAAAATCCTAAGGGTTTTGCACTCTCATGTTCTCTCCTGTAACATTCTTGTATAGGTAACAGCTACCCTAAGAGTCACACTGAAGAACATCATTCACCATTATTTTAGACGCTATTACCTGCAATTTAAAAAAAAAAAAGAAAAGAAATTACCTTTCTGGACCAGCCCCTAAATCCAGCAGAGGTCCAGGAACACATGATCAATAATAAGTCTGAGAGAAGTTTGTAAAGACAGATGGGTCTCAATAGCGTGACAGTAAGACAGCTTGTACCCCTAGGCTTTGGGGCCAAGGAGCAATCCCTGAATCACTATTGTTTGGCTTCAGAATACCATGAAACACCTAGATCTGACTTGTAAGGTGCTCAAATGAGGCAGTCAGCTCATTTCTATAGGGCTATTTATATGAAGGGGTTGGTATATTGTCCCAGTTTTCATTTGCATCCATCTTCCTTCCACACTGCAACAGTGGAGACTCACACAGGTACTGTATATGCAACAGAAGCCAACAGAAGTATAGGACCCAAAGCAAAAGACATGTCGGATCTACTTGAAAATATGGATATATTTCATAATGTAAATCTGTACTAACTTTATTGGTACCTCTATCCATACAGTTTTGTCCATACTTTATTGGTATTACTGTCCATATTTCTTGCAGAGAGCCATTTACACTGCAAGCCACTTATAACGGGATAGGCTTTGGTTAAGCTCCTAGTCTGGAGCCAAACCAAACCAACACAAAAAACCCAACAAAACAACCCAAACCCCTGGCAGACTAAGTTTTCTTCTTCTAGAAACCATGTAGCAGACTCAGTTGCTAGAGCAACACTTCACAAACCTCCTCCATAGTAAAAACTAGGCAGTGCGTCACCTGGGGCTGGGGGAGAATTACTGCACTTGAGAGCAGAGATGCAGGGTTCTGCAAAGCACTGTGTAAGTAGGAGCTACATATGCACTGAAATTTTCAGAACTGAACCAACAAAACAGCCATGAATTACTCAAATTTGCAACTTTGCATCACTAGGAAAAATACAGCAGTGAATCCAGCTGCAGTTAGTCCTCTATATTTGTGTGGTCTTCCTATAAATTATGACAAGCCTCCTGATGCCTTGACCATTGTATTTATCATTTCATCTGACTACATTTTATCATGAGGTACTTATTATTGTGGGTGATATGCATGATCATATTTGCCTGGGAAAGGAAAGAAGGATTAAGCATCTTGGAATGCTCAGATTATCATATTAATTAAAACTGGAAGTGCAGAGCTCCATCCAGAAGAATTTATTACTTGCAAACTTTTTCTTAGACACGATGATAAACCTGATTGATTACAGTTTATAATAGCAATAATCTCTGCAATACCATTAATTAGCACAGTTAATAACTAATTTGCTGGAGCTTTAACTGCCCTTGGCTTTCCCTCAAGCTGTTCCAAACTGGCCATTAACTGCTGGTTATAATTGATTTCTCAGGGCTCTATTTAAAAGAAATTTTATTTCAATTCAGCACCCACAGAGTCTAATCTTGACCTGGTAAACAAAAAACACTCTCTACCTTAGCAACAGACCTCTTGTTCCTCATTCTCTTTGTATATCATTTCAGGGATGTATAGAGACGTAAGTTTTGTGGTTCACGGATAAAGCAAAAATCAAAGCCCTGCTATCCTTTATTCCAAATTTTCAAGTGGTAGGGGAGCCCAAAAAGGAAGAGCACTCTATTGACATCTGGTGGAAAGAAAAGACAAATTAAATGCTCCAGCAGCCAACTTTCAGCTTATTTGCTTGCATATTTTGTTTCTTTGTGTTTGGAAACTGCTTCTGCTAATACCCTAATGTAAAGAGACGTTTCTGATGGTAACCGTGTACAGGAATAATTACCATTTAAATGTATACAAACAGAGTGGACATTTAACCTAAGGAAATAGGTTTCTGTGACAGGGTCCAAAAGCTACTGCCTTTATTTAAAAAAAA
>VZTA01018362.1:119688-149244 GCA_013398855.1 Mohoua ochrocephala
TCAGAGATTTGATCGAAAAGATAGTCACTCCTGATACAAGTTTAAGGGGAGAAAACTGCAATCAAGTGGAAATTTTTGTCACTACCTTAATCTCTGATTTGTAGAAGGTTGTGCTTTGGGATATTTGGTATGTCTGAGAATTGCCACCAAAGAGCCCTTCTGTTCTTTAATCGCTGCACTAAATCTTAACAAACGTGAGCATGAAAACTATTGTGCTGTACTTGTGAGGCATATATCAAAGTTATATTTTTAAAGCTTGGAAAGGCAGTTGAATCATGCATGCTCTTTATGGAGCTCTGATCAGGCTGATAAAGGCAGTTCAGCTTCAATAAACGCTTTTTAAGTGAATGTTTTGGAAAGCGAATAGGAAATTCAAAGCTCAAACTGTTGCCTAACTGCTCCCATAGCACTTTGATCACTTCGCTGCTGACATTTTGTTAAAAATGTCTTGTTTTTATTAAAATGTTGGGATCTGGGGATTTAGAAAGTTAAGTGTAGTCACTGAAAAAATAATATACAGTAAAACTGAGTGACATAACTTATTAAGTACTTTGTACACATTTCTTAAAAAAGAAAACTTTTTCCCTGTGGGGTCAAACACAGCTTTGCACTTCTCTGAAAAAAAGTTCATATTGTTAAAGCAAGACGAGTGCAGAAGATAAATCAAACAGCAGTGCTTTGCCTGAGGCAATGCCCCCCTCAAGTTATAAGACTTTGCTATGAAAAAATGTAGACATCCAATAATTTAAAAATTAATAACATATAAAAAACATCATAAATGGAGAGTGTGAATTTTCTGTGTCATGCTTCTGTTAAATATTTATGTCAGATTATTTTCTGTGGAAGGACGTCAAGGACAAGCTGTCATAATTACCTAGTTTTCTCATTACACTGAATACATCTATCTATCTATCTATCTATCTATCTATCTATCTATCTATCTTCAGCAGTACAAAGTTCCTTCTTTCTCAGGTATTAGAGCTTTTTTAACAATAGGTGATTTTTACAAGATAACTTGCAATGTATGACCATGGATGCAAAGTAAGAATTAAATCCTCATTCCATACTGGACATGTTGGAACTTCAATATGATCTGGAGTCAAAGGCAGCCAAAGGATATGCCGCAACTGATATCACTAATGCATTTTTCTCAATCCCTCTGCTAGCAAAGTGCAGTTTGCTTTCACTTGGAGTAGTGTCCAGTATACCTGGGATCAACTGCCCCAGGGGTGAAAACACAGCTCCACCATCTGCCATGGACTGATCCAGACTGCGCAGAGTGAAGTTCCAAAACACCTGCAATATGTTGATGATATCATTGCCTAGGGAAATACAACAGAAGTTTTTGAGAAAGGGAAGAAAATAGCCCAAATTATTCTGAAAGCTGGTTTTGCCATAAAACAGGGAAAGGTAAAGGGACCTGCATAGGAGATACAGTTCTTGGGAATAAAGTGGCAGGATGGACACCATCATGTGCCTATGGATATGGTTAACAACCTATTTGGACAGGATCAGCCTTGCAAAATATGTTCTACATTGAAGCTGAGGAGCAGGTTCTCACATGAAACCTCTGGCAATGAACATCAAGAGAAACCCAGGGTCGCCCATCAGGGTTTTGGAGCTGGGTCAATCGAGGATCAAGAGCTCACTACACTCCAACTCAAAAAGATATATTAACAGACTATGAGGGGTTCGATCCGCCTCAGAAGTTGTTGGGACAGAAGCATGTCTCCTCTTGGCACTGTGATGGCCCATGCTACATTGGGTGTTCAGAGGAAACATCCTCTCAACTCATCACATGACCAGTGCTACATGGAATCAGTGAGTAGCACTGATTATGCAACAAGTCCAAATGGGAAAATCCAATTTGCCAGGAATTCTGGAAGAGATTCTGGACTGGCCAGAAGGCTGAAATTTTAGAGCATTGCCAGAGAGGTGACTCAGATGAGATAAGGATGCTAAGATTAGAATAGCTCAGGTAGACTTAGACTGAGAATAAAAGAGTGAGCTATTTATAGCCAGATGGGCCCATGAAAGATCAGGACACCTAGGAAGGGATGCAACATACAGATGGGCTTGTGATCGAAGGACGGACCACAGAGGCTATCACACCGGTTATCCACCACTGTGGAACATGTGCTGCCATCAAGTGAGCCACATGAGTGAAATCTCTTTGGAATAGAGGGTGGCTGGGTTTCCTGTATAGTGAGGCCTGGCAAGTTGACTACACTAGACCACTGCCACGAACACGCCGAGGCGAGAGCTACATCCTCACCATGGTAGAGGCAACAACTGGCTGGCTGGAAACATACCCTGTAAACCATGCCACTGCTAGAAACACCATCTTAGGCCTTGAGAGACACATTTTGTGGCAACAGGGTACAGCAGGGAGAATTGAATCCAACAATGGGACTCATTTTTGAAATTACCTTTAAACTCTTGGACAAAGAAACATGGCATTGGGTGGATATATTACATCCCTCATCACCCACAAGCCTCTGGAAATATTGAGAGGTATAATAGACTGCTGAAGACTATGTTAAGAATGTTAGGTAATAGGACATGGAAGCATTGGGGTATGAATTTAGCAGAAGCCACTTGGCTGGTAAATCCTAGGGGATCTGCTAACAGCCCTGGTCCTGCCCAAACTAAAGCCCTACACACTGTGGGAGGAGATAAGGTACCACACATTGGGAAGTGGCTGGGGAAGTCTGTGCAGGTTTCTCCTCTCATGAGAAAAGGAAAACCCATTCATGGGTTTGATGCTCAAGGACCAGGATGTACTTGTGAGTAATGCAGAAGGACAGGGAGACCCGGTGTGTGCCTCAAGGAGATTTAACCTTGAGGGGAAAATAATCTATGGTGTATGTTACGAGAAGGAAAGTAGCAGGAATGGCATGAACTGATTAAAAATGAATTTTAAGCCCAAGTCAAGGATCTGGAGGGGTGGAGGAAGCTCATGAAATGAGAAAATAATATCTATTTGTGCAGGGACAGGGGATAGTGGTTAAGGAAAATGTACAAATCTCGGTGTTGGGTATAGAGATGGTTTAAGGATGTAGTTTAAGTTGTGTGTGTTAGTAAGAAGAGATTTCAGTAATGGTAAATACAATGGAACAGTTAGAAGATACATAAATTATGTGGCATCTGAGTATGATGCAAATAGCATGGAATAAGGGGTGGAGATTATACTGGGTCTTGCTGAGATGGAGTTCATTTTCCCACAGCAGCCCTCACAGTGCTGTGCTTTGCATTGGTAGCTGGAAATGTGTTGATAATACACCAGTGTTTTGGCTACCGCTGAGCAGTCCTGGCACAGCATCAGCACTGTCTCTCAACATTCACCCCACATCAAGAGCTGGGAGTGGGCAAAATCCTGGGAGGGGACCCAGCTAGGCCAGCTGACCCAAATTAAGCAAAGGGACATTCCGTACCACATGATGTCAGCTCAGATGTAAAGCTAAGGGAAGGAGGAGGAATGGGGTACATTCATTTTTTTACAGCATTTGCCTTCTGAAGCAACCACTATGCGTGCTGAAGCTCTGCTTCCCGGGAAGTGTCTGGACATCCCTTGCTGATGGGAAGTAGTGAATAAACATTTTTTTTCCCTCTTTGCTTATGAATACACAAATTTTCTCTTTTTCTTTAGTAAACCACCTTATCCCAACCTGTGAGTTGTTTACCTTGTTATTTTGTCTCCCCTGTCCAACAGGAAAGGGGAATGGTTGAGTAGCTTGGTGGTCACCTGGCATCCAGCCGAGGTCAACCCACCACAGCGCTACATTAAAGTTACTCAGAATCTAATATATTTAAACGGTATCAAAAATAAATCATAACAGTGGGTTATAGACTGGAAGTGCTTTAGTGGTTTAGTGCTTTGCAAGTACAACTTCTTAAATATATTACAATCCATCAGGCAGTGACAATTGTTATTTTTTTCTCTTTCAGTGCTAGTTAGTAGGATGCTTAAGCTGAAGAGAAATCCTACTATTGGAAAGAAGAGGAGATTTTATGAGAAGAAAGACCAAAAAAATACTAAAGAATAGATTATTCATAGTGGATTGACACAGAAGATTTTCTTTACCGGAATGAAATGTAATAGAGGGGAAGGTACTGAGATTCTACAGATTTCGGATAATGTAGTTTCATTATCTTACATTCATGAATCTTATTAGAAATGGGAAAGATTTAAGGAAGAGATGTTTATCTTCAAAATGTATCAAATTTCCAAGAAGTTTCATGGGAGTAAAATGGATTTTCATTTTGAAGCTGTACTTCCATGAAGAGGTCAGTATTCCCTCAAATAAATCTATAAATACATAAATAAATAGATGGATAAATACATTCTGCCACGGATGACAGCCTTCTGTGTTTTGCTTTGTGAAATTATTTGTTGTGACTTTTGTTTATTGATTCCCAAGCATATACTTTTTATTGTATAATCCTAATTAAGGTGGTTTTCTTTTTCTTTTTAATATTAGTGATTATCTTGATTGATGTAATCTTGTGAGCTAGCAATTTATTTCTTACCTGTACGTTATGATTCACTGCAGTATAGAAAATAAATTTAAAAACCCAATGAAATGAAAGTATCCTATTAAGAATATAAAATTTTATACCACCAGTGGTTTGATTGAGTTTTCTGCTTTGTTTTCTATCTTTCCATGTTTTCTGTCTCTAGGTTTCTTAGTATAACCCCTACATCCTTTTCACATGGATGAACAATTCTTAATCCTTGTTTTACAGCAACACCCTAGAGGAGCAGAGGAAAATTATGTTTCATTCATTATGATAGATAGATCATTTTGTTCCTTTGGTTTAGACAATATATTGAATTTAAATGTCCTATACAGATGCATACTACTTATTTTCGTGGGAAAATTTTGAAAAAAGTTCTTAGGGAGTTAATTCAGCACTTGAGCATTACTTTGCTTCAGCATATTTTCAGTATTCCTCTTCCAGCATAAAACCAAGTTTAGTCCAGTGGCCTCCTTTCACACACCCTCCACAGCCCACATTTTGCAGACTCTGCCCTGGATTGCACATCTGCAAACATAACAGCTAGTTTTACCAGATAGGTGGTGCTATGATTCTGCGTATCAAAGGGCAGACTTCAGCCATAAAAGCTGACAGTAAGTATCTCTTCACATTTTATTCTGAAAAGCAACTGGCATTTTTTCCCCTCTATGCTCTGAGGGAGCTCACAGAATAATAGGTGAAATGTCAAGAATAATTAAGAAAAATGATGGTGTTATATAGCAGCACAAGAAATTCATCTTTTCTGCTGTGATCTTCCTGCCCACCTTCCCTTCTGCTTTTAAATGTCATCTCTGTTCTCAAATTATTTAGGATAGGTCTTGAGAGAGGGTAGAATATTTTTTAGGTAATTTAACACACTCTTTAGGTTATATTCCTGATGTCTATTTTTCTCCATATCCTCACAGATAAAAAGTCTTCTTTTAATTCCTTTTCTCTGTTCAAGTGTGGTAAAATTAAGTGGAGTAGTTTATTTATTTGTTATTAATAATTAAGTAGGAGGGAGATCAAGACCTTTTTCTTCCTCATCTTCTGAAAATGGTTTCATATATTTTATTTTACCATCACTCCACTCTCTCTGTTCCCAAGTACAAACCCTGAGAAAACTCTTGCCTGCTCCTTGGAAATAAGGTGTCTAGAATGCAGTAGAGCAAGGTTATTTTGAAAGACTTCAGAACTCAGGCTTGCTTCAGCTTTACATCAGAAATTTGTTATAATGTATTTAACAATAACTACCACAAGTATCCTGCTTTCTACTGACAGGGAGCATGATGTCAGTCTTTATTTTGCAGAATTATAAAATAGATAAAATTATCTTTGTGCATTTTTAAAAATTATTTTCTGTAGTATAAAACCTTGATCAAAAAGCATATTGCCCTTTCACTGTGGAACTTAAGTATTTGGAGAAGAAAATAAAGAGACAAGGCAGCAGGAGAAAATGAACATTAATATGAAAGAACTGTGGACATTCTACACATGGATAGAGATCACACACAAAAATATTGTAAAACAGAAAATATAGAACATTTCTTGCTTAATATTATATGATTGATTACAAGGACTAAAAGCTTTTCTTTTTTTTTTTTATTTTCCCCTTAAGATTTTTCTCACCTGTTATTCCCGCAGAATCCTTGAACAACTCTCTCTTACTTTTTCTGCAGTCTCACCGTTTTTACCTTTCATGGCTCCAGCCTATGCAGTTTTGTCAGCACTCTTTCCCAGAGTTTTGGCAATTTTCTTGGATGTGTGAGCCAAGATTATGCCATTGTGTTGAATTAAAATTAGGCTTTGGATCACAGAAACATGACACTCTTGGAGGTTTAAAAGCACTTCAGACTATTTTGACTACAGACTCAATTCTATTGCCTGATCATCACCGCTTAATGTCATTTTAGATGTTCTGAGGTGTCAAATACAATTACGTGGCACCGATGTGATGAGAGGTTTACAAACACAAGCCATCAGTGTGCCCAGGTAGGCAAAAAGGTCAATGGCATTCTGACCTATATATTAACAATAGTGTGGCCAGCAGGACCAGAGCAGTGATTGTTCTCCTGTAGTGGGGGACACACTGTTGAGGCCACACCTCAAGTGCCGTGTTCAGTTTTGGGCCCCTCACAACAAGAAAGACATTGAGGTGCTGGAGTGAGTTCGGAGATGCTTTCACAGAGCTGGTGAAAGTCTAGAGAGTGAGTCATATGAGGAGTGGCTGAGGGAGCTGGGGTTGTTTAGCTCTGGTGAAAAGGACACTCAGAGGAGACCTTATCACTCTCTACAACTACCGGAAAGGAGGTTGTAGACAGGTGATGGTTATACTCTTCTCCTAGGGAACTAGCGACGGGACAAGTGGACATTGCCTAAAGCTGCACCATAGGAAGTTCAGTTTGGACATCAGGAAGAATTTCTTCACAGAAAGGGTTATCAAGCCCTGGAATGGACTACACAGGGAGGTGGTGGATGCACCATCCATGGAGGTGTTCAAGAAATGACTGACTGTGGCACTTAGTGCTATGGTTTGGTTGACAAGGTCAGTCAAAGGTCGGACTCGATGATCTTGGAGGTCTTTTCCAACCTTAATGATTCTATGATTGTATGAAAATTGATCAGATTATTTGATATGTGTATTTTTCTCTACTGAGGTACAACCTGGAATCAGTAAAACAGTTTAAGTTTGTGATAAGCTTGAATTCACAATTACAGTTTTGCCCATTCCAATGGTTAAAAAGATGAGATAGTAAGCACATTTTGTAATCCTCAAACCTTGTGAAATTCTGCATTCAGTAAATAAAGCAAATATAAATGCAGAAAAATAGATAATTATCCGTCAATTACTGGAAGGTTTTATTTGTAGGTAATAAACACGGGTCTTATTTGGATAAGAAAATATGAGGGAAGTTGGCGGTTCCCTTCTGTCTTCTTTCTGCTTCCTTTTGTTACTGTTGAGACCAGATAAGAGAACAAATTTCCTCTACCAAAAGCTTTGAAGGATCTTCTTGTTTATAAC
Organism: Mohoua ochrocephala; assembly: GCA_013398855.1. NCBI lineage: Eukaryota > Metazoa > Chordata > Aves > Passeriformes > Acanthizidae > Mohoua > Mohoua ochrocephala. The sequence goes on from VZTA01018362.1 coordinate 127,229, forward strand.
ATAAACTGACGAGAAATGTTACATACAGTTTAGTTAGACTAGAAGAGGTAGAATTGTATCTTTTGGATTTATTTCTATCTATACAAAGAGTAATCATTTTCACAACAGCTGTGTCAGGTAGATCAATCAATGTAATAATATTTTCTGACTCTCAACCACAAAATTGTAACAGGACATCGTGTAAATGACCTCTAGTCACATACTGTTCAGCTTTTCTTACCCACTCAGACAACCAACCTGAGATTTGTCTCACCTAAATTGACTTATCTGAAGTTGGACATTCAGTCTAACACTGATGTCTAAAATGCCTCAGTAGAAAATAGGAAAATAAAAATCTAAGAAACAGAAAGACAATTGCAGTCAGAAAGCAATATCAACATGAAAAGGTAATTCTTTAGTGCCGTGGGAGGGAATCTGAATGACTCCTGCTTATTTTGATTGGCTTAAGTTTTATGAGCCATTTCCCACTTCACTTTCTTTAACATTGGGTTCTGAACATCAAGTTTAACCAATTTGTGATCTTAGTATCTCTATTTTATACATCTTCTTGAGTCAAATTTCCCAAATTACATTGACAATTGAGGAGAGAAACAGAACCTACTGTCTCATACATTTTATCATGAGCAAAATTGTCCCCAAACAGTTGTTAGAGTTATGTTCTCACATTTTATGGTTTATAGCCATACTATCAGTCTTTTTGTTATTTCATTTTTTGACAAATCAGAATAGTGGCAAGTTAGGCCTAATTAACAAGGCAAGCCATCTATAGCATAATTTTCTAATCTTTCCACTTACCAAGATAATGTATCAAGAGATAATGTACTAATGATAACACTTGCCCAGATATTAATGTCTTCAGGTACAAGCCGGTAAAAATTCAGCCTCTGGAGTTTGGAAAGATAGAGTCAAAGACTGCTGCATTAATTATACCAAATTTATATCTACAGCGATTCAGAAAAAGGGATAAAATTGATATCAACAGTAAAGGGAAAAGTAGCATATATTTCCAATACATAAAAAGAAAGTTGATATTTCAGAAAAATATTATAAGGAATGGCAGATGATGGAAGTAATTCTAGTACTATAGTATAAACTAGCATAAAGCACATACGTTTAAAAGAATATAGACTCCTTTAAAAACTGTAGGTCAAGTTTACACCTCTCACTGATTAATTGCCATTGAAAACACTCATGCTCAGCAAACAGCTAAATTTTCTAGCCTGTGCTTGACCTATAATTTTCTTAATTGCCTGAAATTCCATTTTTGCTTATGCTTAGAATTGTTCTTGCCTCCTCTTGAGGATGCACAGCCCTCAACTGATCTCCAGATGGAATTCATAAGTTTCCTAAGAACACCAATGTAGTCTTCTTAGGAAACTGAAGGAAACTTAAGACCGAAGTTCTGAAACTTGCAGTATGACAGTGCCTGAGAGTTACTGAGCCACTTATAAAACTCTGTTTCAATTGCTTTGCCTTGAAAACAGAGCTGTCAGAGAAAGGTGATGAGGGGAGGCATTGCTCATATTTTGTATGACAGACTCTTGGTTAAAGAAATCTTTTGGGAGATTAGAGTTCAGTATCCTTAATCTAAAGGATTTCAAACGAAAATCACTTTTTTTTTCTCCCCAGGAGTATGCCCTGATCACCACATAAGCATAAGGGAGGAAAGAAGGAAATAAGAGAGAGAAAAGAAAATGGGAATACCCTTTTCACCTCATGTTGAAGCTCTGTCACTGGTTAGTGAAGAGAGTAAGAGTCATGAGCCGCGCAAGAGAACAAACACAACTCTTTAGCTTTAGAACTAAGAAATTCATAGCTAAGGAGAGGCACCAGCACTTGCTCAGAATTGTTAGTTATTTTCTCAGTTTTCACATCCTTGGCCCTAAGTCCACAGCAGAGAGAACTCTCCTGCTGTTCTTGTGCCTACCTGTGAAGCCTCTGTCCCTCCTTATCACTGACTCAATACAGTAGAATTTCCTGGAAACAGACAGTGATGCTGCAAGTTATCCCACGATGGTACTGGTAACCGATCTGATACTGGTAGTGCAGAGATAACTGAAATTCAGTACTCTTCAGACAAAATAAAAAGATCCCTCATTCAGCAACCAGAAATCTGCTTGGTGAATCATATGAAAACTTGTTACCTTTCCACAGATATCCTCAATATTTTCCTTTTTTTAAGAGAAGTAAGCTGAAACAATGGGAATGTAGTATTGGCTCTAGCAATGTGCATTCAATGCCTTTCCACCTTCCCATTGCTGTTGTGATAGATGTAGATATTCCACCAAATTATCTAAGAGTCCAGGTTTTCCTCACAAGAAATTTTCTCCCACTCTTATTTATTTAATTCTATTTCCATTTCTTTATTATAGGGCCTGTATCCTCACCCCATTGATTTTTCATGTTTTTCTTTAGCGTAAAAATTAGTATATGATACAGTTCATTACAAAAGTATCAAGGACAGAGAATGTAGCATGTCGCAAATGCAAGGTAGGAGCACACTCTCAAGCAATTCAAAGTTTAGGGTATGTCTTTGTGAATGCCACATAAGCCAGTGTCTTTCATCAGATGATGACCCAAAACACATTAACTATACTGCCAGAGGGAAGCAACAGATAGTTAAGATGGCAGTCACATTCTTGGACAAATCAGTATTTGGATACTAAATCGGCAAATGTAGAAATACTGACTAGATAGGGTTCTCGGGTTAACTTTGAATCAGATTCTCTCTTACCAGTCATCTTGCTCAATGTGAATGAATTTAAAGTGATAGAAAAGATAAAATCTTCTTTGATAGCTTCTTTTGCCCACTCTGTTTTAGTGTAAACAATTCTTGAAGATGAAATTTAGAGGAGAATTCTTTAAGTTAAGAGAATAATCCTGAGTATTGCAGGTGTGGGGATTCCCTGATGCTGCAGCCTGTCATTCAAATTCAGTTTGTTTAACATAGCATGTAAAGAATTAGCAATGACAGTGGCTGCATTTATTAAAATAATGTTGATCTTTAAAAGATTTTTTTTTAAAAACAAAAAGAAAACAACCAGATGCCCATTTCCTACACTTCATAGTGTATCATAATACCTTAGATTTTAAAATATGTGTCTGTTTATCCTTTCAGAAGCAGACACTGGTACGATATTTCTTTTCAACCATTGATTTGTGTTAGTCTTGCAGATATGCCCAATATAATTCAGGTAATGCACAAGTCTAGATCAAATGAGGGTGTTTTGTGAGATCCTGGGGGTCATCTGAGCTCCCACAGTTTTTACAAACAGCAATAGGAAAGAAACATTAATCTTAGGAAAGAAAGAGCAACTGACCAGCACTTATGGGAATCTCCTGGTCTGCAATGACATCAAAGTTGTTTATGTGGATATCAAGTGAAAGTCAGAATAATAACATTTGGATTTGGACTTTGAACTAACCAAAATATAGGAGTTTAGTTCATCTTATTATAAAGAACACAACCAGCTGCTGAGTTTGGGTACAGTTTTGAATATAATATGAAATGTATTTATTGTGATCTCAGAGGGTTCAGCAATGGCTTTGTCCTAATGACGAATGACATCCTGACGTCCTCATGGACAACCAATCTCTGCAGCATGTGGTTCACCACATACAAAAGACTCTTTGTAGAGATTCTGAGAGTATTACATAATATCTATGAATTTCTTCAACTCAAGAGTTGCCTGCAGTGAATCTGAACATTCCAATGTACAAATTCCTTGAAATTACAATTAAGCATCATCCTTCCCATCCTCTCTGTTTACCTCTTTGCCATGGGCAGTCATTTACCCACACACAATCCTTCATACTGTCCTGAACAGTTAAATAGAAATGCTATTTCTGGAGCTCATCAATGACTTAGGGACGGAACTTCATCTTTGCATTTGTGAAGATGTCTTTGCCTTTGAGAGTGGAATTGGGGAGGATGAAATATTTAGGAAGTCAGAATTTGCAAAATTAGTTAATGCTTAAGAAAAGCTGAAGATACACCAATTATCAAGCAATTCTCAATATTTACATTAATAGTTATAAATCAAACTGTGCCAGAGAGCGTAAATTTTGATAAAGATTGAAACATGGTTTTCTGTACTAATATCTTTAGAGTGATCCCTGTCGCAGTTTTGATCAGGCCAAGTAACTTTCTGCATGAACAGCTGAGGACAATTCAGAAGTTAGCACAAGCTATAGACTATTTCCGAAAGTCTATATCTGTTCCCAGATGTGGGGCAGGGTAGGTAAATAGCGACTTTAGTCGAACAGACAGGAACATGATGTGCTGCTTTTTCTCAAGCTCAGGGAACAGACTCTATTTTATTTTATTTATTATTTTAGTCATAGATGAATACTCTAGAACATCCTCTAAATAATTTTTATCTCCATAGATTGCTCTGCTACCAGAATTCTAAGCCACTTTGGCAATGAAAATGTTAGGAAAAGGATGCTTTTACTTTAATCTAATCTACTGAAAAGTTGTTCATGAAGGATGCCTGCTGTTTTCCTATGCATGTATTTATACTCTCAATTTATTGTTGAATAGATGATCAAAACACAAGAATGTCAATTTGAAGGTAACTTCAAAAAACTCCTATTTCATTTAATTCTCATTTGAAGCCAAAATAAATATTTTCATTACAGAACAGACATAGTTTGATCTAGAAAATAAGACACCATGTTTCAATATGATCTGACTGGAAGCTGTCTTTGATCACTTAAACACAAAATTACATACATGTAGACTATTTCAGTTCCTATGACCCACTAAAGGGTGAAGCTACTGCACTAAAATCACTACAAATAATAATTAACTATTAAAGAAATAATTTCAAGATTTAATTATAATATCAAATTTTGAATTACATTTCACATTATTCTGGAGCCATAACATTTTATTTATTAGTTATAAGGGAGAAAAAAATTTGTATCGTCTCAAGTAATAAAATCTTTTTCTAACACAAACATTTGGCAAGATTTCCTATTAGATCTTCTTTATAGTTGTATTAAAAGACAGCTCTTATGAAAGTCACAATCTAAAGAAATTCAGTGTTATATGGTAAAAAGTGGCACAGAAAAATAGTACAAGAGAATCTGGAAGACTGATTATTGCTGTTCAGTGACAACAGAACACCGACAACAAAATCCCAAGAATTAAAATCATGTAAATGGACATTTTTTGATGTGGCTATTAAATAAAATAGGATTTAGTAGCCCTCACAACCATCATAAAGTTGTAGATATTTAGTAGCTCTGGATCTGTAAAAAGTCCAGCACAATATTGAGAATCAAGGGAAAGACCTCAGGGAAGAAAACAGACTCTGGAGACGTATGAAAAGGTAAGTCCAAGATCAAGAGTCAGTAACAGGAACAGAGAATTAAAAACTGATCAGGAGTTAGAGGGAAGAGCTAAAAGAGAGCTAGGAGCTGGAGTCATGCAAGTGTTAGACGTCAGAAGTTAAGCAGAGGAACAGACACAAATAGGTGTTCTAGCATACAGCTAGCTATCTCTTAAACACTCTAATGGCTGTTAAACATTCAGCCCAACAAGTAGAAACAGTTTAAAAAAGTCAATTTGTCTTATTAGAGGGAATTGATATGAAAGTCTTGAGAACCAGAATCAGAATCAATTAGGCTGGAAAAGACCTCTGAGATCATCGAATCCAGCCTAGGACCTAACATCACTATGTCAACTAGAACATGGCACTAAGCGCCTCATCCAGTCTTTCCTTAAACACCTCCAGGGAAGGTGACTCCAGCCCATCTCTGGGAAGTTCATTTCAATGTCTAATCACCTTTTTTGTGAAAAACTTCCTCCTAATGTTCAACCTAAACCTTCCCTGACTCAGTTTAAGACTATGTCCTCTTGTCCTATCATTAGCTGCATGAGAGAAGAGACCAACCCCCACCTAGCAGCAACCTCCTTTCAGGCAGTTCTAGAGAGTGATAAGGTCACTCCTGAGCCTCCTTTTCTCTAAGGCTAAACAACCCCAGCTCCCTCAACCACTCCTCATGAAGCTTGTGCTCCAGACCCTTCACTAGCTTCATTGACCTTCTCTGGACTCACTCCAGCACCTCAATGTCCTTCCTGAATTGGGGGATCCAAAACTGGACGCTAGAGATGCAGCCTCACCAGTGCCAAGTACAGGGGGACAATCACTGCCCTGGCCCTGCTGGCCACACTATTGCTGATACAGGCCAGGATGCCATTGGCCTTCTTGGCTACCTGGGCACACGCTGGTTCATGTTCAACCAAATGTTAACCAGCACCCCCAGGTCCTTTTCTGCTGGGCAGCTCTCCAGCCACTCTGCCTCCAGTCTGTAGCACTGCACAGGATTATTCTGGCCAAAGTGTAGAACCCGGCACTTGATCTTGCTGAACCTCATACCATTAGTCTCAGCCCATTGATTCAGCCTGTCCAGATCCCTCTGCAGAGCCTCCCTGTCCTCCAGCAGATCGATATTCCCATGCAACTAGGTGTTTTCTGCAAATTTGCTAAGGGTAGACTTGATCGCCTCATCCAGATCATCAATAAAGATATTAAACAGGACTGGGACCAATAATGATTCTCTGATCTCCATAAAATTATGAATATTTTCTCAGCCATGGATTATGGCCTTTTTCCACACCTGGCACATACACTGTATGGAGTAAAATAGTTTGAAAATATTTATCGCTGTGGATATTACTATGTTATATAACATTTCTCTTGTATTTTATGTAATAGCTGACTCTTAAAGCCAGATCATTTCACACTGGAAATTCAAGCAGGTGCAGGAGGACAGTAAATAAAGTAGAAGTTAATTTATCATAATCATAAGTCCTTCACTAACCTGATTTGAAAGATGTATACCAAAAATGGCTACTAGGTCAGATGACAGAGGACAAATAAAAAACAGTAGGACAAACAGTACATTGAATATTAAAAGGCTAATGCATGCAAGAATATACAACCAAAAGCACTGTTTCTAAGAAAACCTAATTTGATTATATAAGAAGAAAGATGAAAATAATTGTTACATCATTCTGAAGAGGAGTTTGTGTACAAGTTTTCAGTCGTATTTAGACTGTGCTTATTCTGTTTTCTAAAGCTACTGGTAGATTTTTTTATTTAATGATTTAGGTATTAGCTCATTTGCTTGGGAAAGGAAAGAGGCTTTATTCTTATGGTTCATGTTTATACCTTTGGAGAGTACTTCAGCTCTTGAATCCAGATTCAGCTGGTTCCTAAATAATGAGTTTGGGAATCTTGCAATTGCAAAGATCAACTCATTTCTTTGTATGGTACATATACACCCAGCACTGAGGGTGTTAACCGCTGTGAATCCCATTTGTTCTCTTCTACAAAAACCCTTCAGATGGTTACATCATTACTCTGAATTTCATTCTTGGGGGAAGGTTTCTAAGTCTTAGGCAATGCAACCCCATGAATAATAACACATAAGGGCATTTGCTGAATGTCTGCTTTAGAGACACACTGTTAACATTTGGCTTTGAGAACTCACGAGAAATGGATGAAGTCCTCAAGACTAAGAACAAAAAACAAAACAAGAAGACAAGGTGCTTGTCTTATAATGGCAAAGAATGGGGAAATAAGCAAGAACGGAAAAGATGTTGACCAGCTGGTCAACTTGATTTTGCAGAAAAGTACCATAAAAATAATAAATAAAATGTTTGTAACTACACCGGAGATAACAAGGAGAAAAACAACAGCAACATTCTAAGAGCAACTCCTGTCAAACAATTCTCTTTTTAAATTTTTTCCTAACTATGACAAGGTAGCAAACCTTGTAGATAAAGGAGAAGCTGTAGATTTTCCATATCTCGATTTTACAAAGTCTTTTTTATGTGTTGCTTTTACTAATGAGCCTTGCCAAATAGCTAGGATGTGTCAGGTTTTTCAGGACTCTACTAAGCAGTCAATGTTACTTATTAATAATGATTTGGACAATGCAATAGGAAGGCAGGATTAGAAGTGAAAATTACCCTAACCAATTGGAAAAGCAGCATGATAAAATAACATGACATCTTTTAAGACTGTGTCTGAAGTCCTACAATTAAGTAGAAATAATCTTCACATATACAGGTTAGGAAGCAACAGATTATACAGCAGCTACAGCAAAAGTTCTGGGAATTTTAATGGCTGAGTAACATTACACTTAGTGAAATAAGGAAAATATTCTAATGGATATAATTACAATTCTATCTCTAACTTTAAGGCCTCAATACTAGTTGAAAAAAGTAATCATTTGAAATGCGCTGGTACAAATTATTTGGCTTTTTGTTCCACTGAAAAAAGGTGATGGTCTCCCTGTTTTGTAGTCACCAAAGCCATATGGGAGATAATATAGATTCTTTCAAATGGTACTAAACATTTATATTTAGGAGGCTGAATCAATGCCCAGGTATTGACATATAAGCTACATGTTTACATGTAGTCAAGGGAGATACAGCCAATATGGACAGGGGAGTCTGTAGGGATTTGGTTCTTTTATGTAAGGATAGGTTTGACTTACCACATGTGGCGCCCCAAAGGCTTGAGAGATCTATATGGGTGGGGCAGATTGGATACAAGGACTTAGAGAAGACCTTTGCCATCCTGAAAACACAGTACTGGATCAGAAAGAGTGTCCCAAAGCATTTCAAACGAATGAACACCTGTGTGATCCTATAGCTTAAACCTTTATTCCATTGTTTTGCTTTAGAGTAGACTAAATCACGTCTGTAGGTTGTTTTAGCCGTATGTCTGTTACTCTACAGAAGGTCATCAGGTCTATGTCACATGTGTAGACCCCTACACATAGAAAATAATTTAGGTGTCTATAGCATGAATATCTCATCCAAGGCTATGAGGACACTAAGAGGCCTGACTGTCCCTGACCAGCCCCCCTGGGCTCTCCCCACCTTGCCAATGGCCTATCTCAGTCCCCTGGGATCTGTCAGCCCCTGTCCTAGTGATGCCACAGTAGGGCCAGTCTCCAGCTCCCCACAACCCTGCCCTGCCCAGCCATGAGTCCCACCAAGCTGACACCACCTCTGGGTGTGCTTGCTGACCTTGTCTCAGACTGTGCCTTAGCCTGATGACTGGGGCTTCCTAGTGTCCCCCAGCTGCCCTGCTCCTGGCTGGTGGGTAGGACTGACCCTGGCAACGAGACCCTCGGGAGTCCCCTAGCTCCGAGGCTCCAGCCCATGCAGCATCCTCCTAGTCAGTGTTATCCTAGTGTGATGTTCTTACTGAGCATAAACTACAGTATAACAAAGGTTATTGCCTTCAGTGCAAGAATAACCAGACAAAATGAGTTGATAGTATTTAATATGATATAATGGCCTCCTCTTCCTTAAATTTAGTGTATATATTTCAAATCCTTCAGTGTTTCACGAGTTATTCCATGGTTCCTGATAACAATTAGTGTGGAAAACATAAAAATAGGACAATAGGATACAATGCAGTAAACTACAACCAAAGCAATAGGAAAACAGTACAGGAAAATGTCCTGGAAATGGCAAAGCAGTCCTTAATGTAGTGGTGACCAGTAAGCTTACATAAGATTTGTTCTTTGTTAATGGGATGTCAGAAGAAAGAAAGATCACCCTAAATCATTTGTTTTGGGTCAAATACATAACATACAGAAGATGAAGAAAATTGTTTCAATTCTCACAATTTCCAGTACTAACTTTACTTGCTGGGATTTAACTATGCTTTGGCTCTGATGGAATTGCTCCAACACTGAAGCCTAGTAAACCAGTAATTCTGGTTTTCAATATAGCAGTGAAAGAGAGGGAGGTGCCATGAATATTTTCTGCTGGCAGCTTCACTACAGCTAAATTAAGAAGCAGCTTTACCAGCTAGTGCGTTGTTGAGGGGAAGTATGAAGGTATTAGCATCTGCCCATATTTAGACTTTTCGTCGGAGACGTCCTTAAAGTGCCTATCTCCTTCCATCAATTGTCTGAGGCACTCAGTTTAGGCTCGAATCCTAATTTCAGATTTGCTGCAACGTTAATTAAGACTGATTCACTCAGGCTTTCTAAGTTAATTAGATAATTTATAATTACTCCAAAATATATAGCAGTCTTCTATTTGTGATACAACTTTTGTTCAAAACCTTTACATTTCCCAGTAAAAACATTTTAGACTGCTAACTCAAGAATGAAAGGCTGGGCAGACTCCAACCTAAACGATACTCTTTTATCTTGCCAGTTTAATCTTCTTCCTCTCCACATATGCACAGATGAATTTATGAAAAATACATTGCAAACATGAATTATAAACCCCCAGAACATATGGCAGCCCATGAAAAAGAATACCTCCATAAAGGCTTTGCTGAAAATGAAAGGCTTTTATTTTCCAGAACAAAACCATGATAGCCAGCAAGCCTACAAGCACTACTAGCTGTCCACATCCTCTGCTAAAGGTGTGAGACCACTCCATATTTGACACAATGCCACGTGGCCTACTGTGATGGTTATGAAAGCAGAACAATGTGCACCACATTCCAAAACTGATCCTGATACAGACACTCTTTAAGGCAGACACAGATCCTTTGACATGGAATGGAAACTACAGCACCTCATGGCTCTCTATGCTTATTCATCACCTTTCAGACCTCAACTACTTGAGAAAAGCAGGTACTATCTGTAGTCAATTTAAATTTACAGAAATTACAGGGAGCTGCCGTGAAAGAAATGAATTATGTAATGCCTAGAAGGAGATTAGACACACTTAGTCAAGGAGGTGAGATTTGCCACTATGTGATATGGACGTATAAAACAACAAGAAGGATCTCTGTGCATCTAAATCTGCATAATTAGCATGCACAGAAATTGAGCCTGGAGAAGGGGCTGAGGTTTTACCACCTGAAGTCCTCTTTTAGTGTCTTAATGACAAAAAACTTTAGGTGCAAGTTAAATGTGTTGGAGAGGTGAAATGACTCCTATTTTGAACTACTGTCACATTACACAAAAAGTAATGGCAACCTGTAAAGGATTTTGAGAAAGACAGGAAAAATTATTGAAAATGGAACCAATTTGGTAATTTTTTTTATGTCTACAGTCAAGTTCTCTGTAGTTGGGCCTCCAGTGTTATGTCTTCTCTGTCAAATTGTACACACTCTAATTTGGAATCATTCAGAGAATCAGTTGGAGTCTCAAACACATTCTTACACTTTGTAGACTGTTTCATGCTGATCTTCTCACTGGTTTTTAAAGACTAAATTATTCCTTATCTCATTCACAGGCATCTCTTGTATCTCAGTCAATATACGATAAACTTTGGGTTTTTCCCCTTTTTTTCAGTAGATATTCAAATGCATGAATGTATCCCAGATCATAAGTTTTAGGGGGGTATTTTTTCTTACTTAATTTTAATATGATAATTACAAAATTTACTTCAAGGTTAAATGTTACTAAGACTGTATTTCTTTCTCCGCTGCACAAGCCACCTATTTATACAAAGAAAATATTTTGTGCAATATCATGCAGCTGTGAGGTCTGCAGTGCTATCAATTTCCTAGTCAGAACTTACTAGTTTTGTACATCCTAGTGATATGACATTTTCCTAAGTGTATTACTACCTTGTATTTATCTAAATTAATTCCTTTACTCTGAGGGAACCTCTTATGACAGGGTATAATCAATCAATCACGCTCTATTTGTAGTAATTCAGCATGACAAGTCATACTTCTGCATTTAAGTGACCAGATTCATTCTGAGTGTTTACACACGTGGTATTGCAGCATCTTTGCAGCTCCTTAGTGCCGAGTTCATCATTGCTATTCTTGGCTCACAGTGACAGTAAAAATCAAGTTTAGCTATCTCTATCCAAAGAAGGTGATGGACTGAAGGAATAAAAAAAAATATGTCTGGTATTAAACACAACTTGCGTCTAAATACAACATTGATGGGAGAAGTCTTATCCATGCAAACCATGCGAAATACCCATCTTGCTTTAGTGATAAGGAATGTGCCTGCCTGTATAAGACAGGGCATTTATCTGTGTGTTTCAAGCGAAGAGTGACTCTAAGCTGAGACTCACTAGGACATGTTCTGAGGTGAATCCCATCTGAGAAGAATAAGTTTTTAAGTGTCAAAAATCATTTGACATCCAAAAATTCAGGGCTTCCAGTGGTGAATGAAAACATGAGGAACTAGCTACAAAAATACTGATGGAGACAATTAGGTGATAGATAAGTTTTGGTGATTGTTTCTTCTGTATTTTCTGTATTTTGAAAGCTCATGGCTGTATATTTGGACTAATTATAGGGTCCCTGACAGATATTGTTCCCAAATGTAGCTTAGAAATAATTGTTCCAATTATAATAGGTTATAATATATTTATACAGCAATGTATTTAGGAGATTGGTACAACAGAACATTTTCATATGCAGAAAAATCCTTTCAAAATCTTTTATAAGTTCTCGTATCACTAGATTTCTTAAATATTAAACATTAAATTTGCTACAATAAAGATTTATCTCTTCAAGGATTTTCTAAATTGCATCTTTTTCCTGGTTTTGTTGTTGGACCGATATACGGGTGAAGCTATTGTATGATCACACTATAAACTAGTATCAACATCATATCTCAAAAGAGAATATGTATTAATGTCATGCTGATAATCATAGACTGAAAATGTAATTACAAAAAATGAAAAAAGAGGAAAAGTTCCAGCTATTTTCTGACTTTATGAGACTTTATTGTAGAAAGTTCATATAATGCTAGAAAACAGATGACCGAACTCTGGCATATACAACTTTATTCAGAATAAATGGTATCTAACCGAAAGATTTGATTACCTGAATGGTAAAAATGTAAATGCATTGATATATGAAATGCAGGTCTAAACACATTTGCCAAAGCCTAAAAAATAGACTCCTTTAAATGTATAAATTAGCAATTTGGACTCTCTCAAAAATTTTTTGATATTTACACAGATGGCTATTTCATCTACACTTTGTGATAAGTGGGTGTGAAAGTTCTAATGGAACTAAACCTTACTGCTGATTAACAAAAAGCATCTGTGCTCCTGACATAAATACAACAATCAAGCACTAAAACAATAACCACAGAGAAATATTTCTGATCTTTCTTAAAGCTCTTTAGTGGAGAATAGCAATTTAATAGGATTTGAGAATTACTGCTTGGTAAAATGACAGAGATAAACCAATGATTTTTTTTTTTTTTTTTATTTCAACATAATTAACTTTGCAGAGAGCTTCTTTGAATTTCTGGAACTCTGCAGGTAATTTTAGCTGGCATCATAACTTCCATCTATAAAACTGAATGTCCTCTATGTGCATATGTCATTAATTTAAGAATTAGCCAACAAGATTGTTTAAGACATACACCAGATAGCTTAGCTTAAGTTCAGTAATATTACTTGGTATTAGTGAATGTTTTCAAGTTTCACTGAAGCAAATATAACAAAAGATATTATTTTATCTTTGAGAGAGTTGAAGAGACCTTGATCAACCTTTTTTTCTTTCTCAGATATTCTACAACAACACATATAATAAAAGCTGTTATAATATGCAATAGTCACAGTCATCATTATGTTCCAGCCTTTGACTATATATCAAGCTTAAACCAGATTCATTCAAACTATAAAATATATATTTTTAAAGTGCTACCTTAATTAGATATTGAAATAAGTAAATAAATAAATAACCAAGAGATATCTTGGAGGTTTTACATTAGAACTAATTGTATTTTGAAAGCGTTTGTTTTGTTTTTAGAGGTCGAGGCTGAAGTTATCTAGAGTACCATATACACAAATAAAGATTAGAACTTGTTTATAGTCAAACACTCAGTTATATATTATTTTATTCCAATATTTCCAGAATTTTTTTCTTCTTCTTTTTTTTGTTAACGTAAGTTACGTAGTGTTTTTCTTTCATCTGTAAGTTCTTGTTCAAGTGCTTCAGCTCCGTAGTATAGTCCTCTGACCTGAAGACAAACTGTCAAACTAGAAATTCTGAAGCAGCATTTGATCAACTAAATAATCACGAGAAACTTTTAAAAATAATCAGAACCTGTTTTATTGTACTATTACTTTTAAGCCTTACTGGAATTTGAGCTCCTGCATGTGTTCTCCTGTGTTTTTCAGGCTGGCTTTGATATTTATGGCAGTCTATTCTTAGCATGAATCAGGAAGACCTTGTTTCAAGTTTTAGGGAGAATACATCATGTTCACTTTCTGGCATATGAGAACAAAATATTTCGTGCCTCTTTCCAGCTGATAAAAGGAGGCTTTTCATTGCCTCTTCTGTAGCGAGGAGGTGCACCTGACAGCAAAAATACAAGATGAAGTAGTGAGTAAGCAGGTATGGAGGGGAAAGGTTGACTGAAATACAAAGTGATTGAGGAAATATAATTAAAACAGAAGAATGACGTTCCAATTATCCTTTTGGTTTCAGATTTTAAAAAAATATTGTCCCATAGTTCCTTTTCTTAATGTTTATTCATGGATTGAGAGAAGCAAGTTTTCACTTTGGTGAAAGCAATCAGAGGCATAACAGAATGCAGCAACGGTACTGGGCAACAGGTGTCTGAACTGAGAATACCTTGGATGTAAAATGGGTAATTATAGAGAGCTTTGTGCTAAGTTTGAATCCATCTAAGTACACAGATTAAAGTGTGTGACGTGTCGGATGCCATGAATTCCAAAGCCTACGTAATTCATCATGGATTTCAGTGTTCCTTTTGCAACTGACCAACACTGGTGTTAAGGAGCTCCAATAAGGATGCTTTCTTTGCTGAATAACTAAAGGATGAAAGAATTTTTTTTTTAATGTGTCATGGATAAACTGTTAGTCTTCTGTGAAGGGATAGTCAATCTTGAGAATGAAATTAGCAGTTTACCTTATGTTCCTAAGGTGTTAATTTTACACCACCTACTTTTTTTCTCACAGAGACACATTGCATGCAGAAAATTCATCTGTTTTAGGATTCTCAGCCCAAACACAAAAAATTTACTTATCTCAACAAATATGATTGATGAATGAAAACAAGCTAGAAAGCACATATTTTAGTTGCTTGCAAGAGCTCTCCCTAAAATAAAGTGCATGATTGAACTAGAAAGAATATAGTTTTTCCTGTGGCCAAAGAGAGAGCCTGTTGTTTGTTCAGACAAAGGACTTCATAAAATTAGGTGTTACAGCACCATCTGGTGACTCCTATTTAATATCTTATGAATAAGTGCAACATCCACTTAGTGGTAGTAATTTTCTTTAATTGGAATAAAGAGAATATTTTTTTGCTAGTATTAAGTGTTAATATTATTAGACACTCGTGATTCTATTCTGATGTGGAAACATGCCCACTATTACAAGAACTGATTACCCTTGCACCTATCATAATCCTATGTGTTGCCTCTTTGGGGCAGAGACTAACCATTAGTCTATAAAAATGGACAGTAAGCCCTAAAACAGAGTTTTAAGGAAAAATAATGTAAAAGTGACCAGATACTTTTTTTTTTAGAAAGACAGGTTAGTGCTATGAATTTTTAAAGACAAGTTCAATATGTATCCTTTTAGTAGCTAGAATAAAAATTATGATTTAAAATCATTTCTTAACTACATTTTTTATCTATTTTTAGCAGATAGGTCACTAGTTGTGTTAAAATGCAATGAAGGCAACATGAACTAAGTTCAACTGTTCAACTAGCAACTGCATTTAACCAAATCTTAGAAAAAATTCGTTGGAAGAAACATTTTGGTCAGGCCACATTTTCCCTTTTAAGGAAAACCCCAAGTTTGGCTCCCTTTGGCAAAAAATGGAGACATTATCCAGAGGTAAACATACCAAAAAGCAAATGATCACATGTGAAAACATAATATCTCCAAGAAGCAACATTACAGTGAAATCCCTGATGGTTTTATATAGTTTTGCTTTCTCAAAGTGCAATACAGACCAAAAGCTCAGGGAATTATCAGTACTTCTTAATTACATTTCTAATGGTAAATTATTCTATGAAAGCTAATACATGTAGGAAAAAAACCCATATTTAAACCTTTTATGTTTTTATCAATCAGAAGCCTTCAATACTTTTTCTTGAGGTATTAGTGTCAGCAGTAGAAGAAATCACTTTGGATAAGTTACTGTAGGTTTTGCAGATGCAGAACAGTATTTTCAGGGTGAGAGAAATTGAAGGAGGGTTCCTGGAACAGAAACAATGTCTCTCCAATCTAAGTAATTCTGACATTTTGGACTTGAAAAGAACTAATTTTAGAGGAATGTCAATTTGTTAAGCCTGATACATTTTTTTGCTGTTAGCAAGGCAGAGAAATTTAGTTTTTCAGGAAATTTATATACTGCAAGTACTTAAGGACAGTAAAAGGGAGAGGCATCGATAATTGGGACTTTCCAGCTTTGAGAAAAGAGAACTCAAGGGAATCTTATCCATGTGCATAAATTTCTGATAGGCAAAAGTAAAGAAGACTATGGAGACAGAGTCTTCTCAGTGGTACCCAGAGACAGGACAAGAGTCAAGAGACACAAATTGAAATACGAGAAAATTCATTTCATCATAAGAGAAATACTTTTTTCTGTGATTTGGCCTAACACTGGAATAAGTTTCCCAGGAAGTCTATGGAGTATGTATCCATGGAGATATTCAAAACTCAACTGGATAAGACCCTGTGCAGCCTCCTGTAGGTGACCTTGCACTGAGAAAGACAGATGGATTAGGCAATTTCCAGCGGTCCCTACTAGCCTCATCCAGACTGTGATTCTGTCACAATTCATACCACATGTACAAAGACAAAGGTTGCCAAGACCCTATCATTTCACGTTACTTCCTGAAACTCAAAAAAAAATCAACATTCTTTAGGATAACTCCAAATATGTCCAATGTTTTTTTATTGGCTAGCACTTATTTTAACCCTTCTATGCTGTTTCAGATGCCAGGTTTCCCCTAAATGGATTATCTCTTTGACATTTTAGCCAGTAAATATTGTTAGGAGATGCCTACTCCTTTATAAATCTGATTTCCTCTTCTTAAGAAAGTTGTTCACCCACTCTAATTCAGAGATACTTACTTTATAGTTTGCTTGTTTCTTCTACTTCAAAAAAACTCCAGTTACCTTTTGCAGGTTCAATTAAAATAAATTCCTACATCATCTTTATATCCAAATTCATACACTCTTCTGTAATGTCAATTTCAAATCTTCAGTCGAATCCACATCTGGGAGAGACTTTTAAGACAAGTATGTCAGGAGGGCAAAATTACATCCATATGGAACACTATCAGTTTATGATAACATTTCAAGGCTGCCTGTTAGAAAAGGACCAGACAGCGAAAAAAGACATCTCTTGTAGTACTATTTTAGTGCTTCTTTATTATGGAAAAAATTGTTAATTTGGTAGTGTCAAAAATCCTTTAAACAGGAAATTAGTATTTCAGTCTTTGGGATTTTTTGGGGGGATGGGGTGTGTGGGATTTTTTCAGGTGTGGGTTTTTTTTGTTTGGTTTGGGTTTTTTTTACCTTGGTTTTTTGTTTGGGTTTCTTTGTGTTGATTTTGTCCATATTAATAATTAAAGAATCACTCAGTCTGAAAGGAATCTCAGCTGGACAGTCAGTTTTACCTCCTGCTCAGAAAAAAGTCAATGATGAATTCAGACCAGGTTTTGCAAGGCCCTTCTGCCATCAAGTCTGGAAGACTTTGAAGAACAGAGACTTCACAGCCATTCTGGGCAACCTCTTTGTATGCTTAATTATCCTCAGAGTGTTTTATTTTCTTTATACCTATTCAGAACCACGCCTGTCTGAATTTAGATATCTTTTCCCCTCTTTTTGCTGCTGTGCACCTCAGTAAAGACCCTGGCTTCATCTTCCCAGCAACCTACTTCCAAGTATTGTAGGGCTGCTACTAGGTCCCCTTAACTCCCCTGTTCAGGCTGAACAAGCGTGATTCCTTCAGTCGGTCCTCACAGAATTTGCAGTTCTAGTAATCTGGATATGCTTTAAATCTGTTCAGTGATCTCCATGGCAAGAAAAAGGAATTGTAATATTAATATTTGGTAATAGTTTCTCTCAATGTTCTAGCATAGTTCTAAGGTTTTGAGGGAGAAAGAAACTGTGAGATTTTAATAGTGTTGTAGTAGTAACATCTATTTTCTT
Organism: Mohoua ochrocephala; assembly: GCA_013398855.1. NCBI lineage: Eukaryota > Metazoa > Chordata > Aves > Passeriformes > Acanthizidae > Mohoua > Mohoua ochrocephala. The sequence continues at coordinate 145,345 of VZTA01018362.1, forward strand.
TTTGTTTATCATCTACTATACCCACTAGTACTTTATGTTTTCTTCAGAACTTTTGTCAGCCTGTCTTCACAGGAGATACATTCCAGCCTTCTGGTCATCTTTAGGGCCCTCCTCTGGACACCCTCCAACAAGTTTACGTCCTTCTTATGCTATGGAATATAATGACAAGGCCTCGTTCATTCGTCCTCGAGGTAAGTGATGTGGCACAGCCTGTGTTCACGTGACTAAAACTTTCTATTCCCTTCAAAAAGAGTGTTTTATCCCTAAAGTCCCCTGAAATATTCCCTCAGCTGTGCTATCCCTCAGATCATGAATAGGAATAGGCAGGGAAAATCTGTTTTGCACTAACTGTAGCTGTTCTAGGGAGCATACCAAACGTGGGAAAAAAAAGAAAAAAGAGATAATTGCATATTATTGGCTGTGCCTATCCCCTGCTGCATTTTGTCTGTTACTATAGATATTGCCCTCAGGCTCCATTATGACTTTGGTTTTCACTTTGAGAGTATGTAGCAATTTCTCTAGAGTCATATGAAGAAACATTTTCTATTCACACAGGTTCACAGCTATAACTATCTGAAATTTACTCCAGTTCCAATCTGTTTTTTTCCAGCTCACAGTTCACTGACAGAGGGAGGGGACGACACTGAGATAATAAATTAAAATCATCAGTTAAAGGCACATTTTGGACATATAAGTAGATTGAAGTACATCCTTGTACATCCTTCTTCAGAGTTCTAAATGCCTTTTTTTTCCCACTATATGCTTATCATAAACAACAACATGTATTTCAAATGAACTAATATATATATGTGCTAATTTATGCATGTGAACATTATTGCTTGAAAAATATCACAAGAATATATAACTATTAATTACGCGTGTGTGTTTAATGACCTTTGCAATATGAGTTCCAGATAATCAGAAAAATACACCTGATATTCAAACATAAGATGTAATTAAGATATGAGTAAGAGACATAAGCCCTGCATTTGAGAGGACTATCCACTTCTAAAATGAAATATTTTTTTATCACCAGAATGAAATACCTTGAAGATTAAGAAACAGAAAGGAAGATTAGGAAACAGAAAATATTAATATTACATTTTACCTCCATCCACATATTTTAAATGGTGAGATTATTTCCATTCCTAATGGTCCCTAGACTAAGACGTTGCTAAGGCTTATAGTGAGTTGGCTACATTTTTTTAATATGAGTAAAATGAGTATCTTGACCTTCCCTCAGGGTGGGTACTCTTGCCTACTTTGGTAGACCACCTGTTCAAAAACCCAAAGTGTTTGCCTTATTAATAGGCCCCAGGCAATAGAAGGCTTTACTATGAAATATAAACACATTGGGTGGATTCAGTGACAAATTGTTAGTGCAGAAATATTTCTGAAATAAGGTAGACTGTCTAAGCATATGTCATATTCAAAATTACTTCAGTTCCAAAAATTATAGACATAACAACTTATATCTTCCTTGCTTTTGTTTATTTTTTTTCCATTTTTACTGATAGATTTAAAGCTATTTCCAGACTCAGCTTCCAAATTTTCCAAAAGACTCAGTCTTTAAAATGAAAGCTAAATCATACCTTTCTCAAACTACCTCATTATTTCATTCAAGTCCCCTTCAAAACTCATGCATCTCTTTTAAAATTATGGATTACAATTACAGATTAAAAGTATTGGTTTATCAATATTGGTAAAACATTAGCTGCAATATAGCCTGCAACATCAGCAAAAATGAGAACCTTCACTCAGGTAGCAGTTTGTGGCAGATTTCAATAGATATGCTGTTGCCCTGAAAATGAACATCTTTCTTTGTTTTATATGCATTTAAACGTATATACCTTTAAAACACGAGTTAATTACATGGATGTCTTGAAGTTTAAAGATTTATGTGCCTTATAGCTAAAAGATTTATAAAGTCAATGTGCCTTTCAGAACAGTCAACTCTCTTATTTTTATTTTTTTTTTAAGATCCTTAATGAGCCTGGAAAGTCTTATAGTTGATTGAAGTTTGTTTACTTAATACGTAACAGCTACTACAGTTTAGCTACTGAAAGTGATATAATTAACAGCTTCTGTTAACTCTAAGGGATTCTAGACATGTCAGCATCACAACTGATACTAAATGTGTTGCTGAACCACTCTTAAAACCGCACCTCAGATATTGGCTACTGGCAATAACTGTTTCAAATATAAAAGGGGAAAAAAAATTGTTACCTTATTTAGAAAAGACAGGATTATCAAATAATTCACACACACTTTCTGTGAAACCTTGGTCAGAGAGAACATAGCTTGTGTAGGATATAAAGATCTTATCTGTGAAATCTAAGTTCCCTGAAATCACCAGTGAAACTCAAAACACCTGATGTAATGAGAGCCAGGAGTTCATATCCAGAAGTTTAGACAGATTAGTATGAACTAAAATATTTGAGTTCTGATAACAATATGATATCCTTTTTTTTAAACTGCAGTAGATAAATATCAATACTAAACTGAATGTTATAAATGATGCTTGTGTCTCTGAGCAGAGGAGAAAGGACGTAAGATACATTGCCACTCCTTGTTACTGGTCATTTATGAGGTTAGAAAGTATGTGTGGCCATTTGTATAATTAAAATGATTGTCTCAACTCTTTCCAATGGAGAAACTTCATTTCCACTATAAATTGTATCCCAGAGATGAATTTTCATGCCAATTATGCCAGTAGAGAGAGACATAACTGTCTCCTAAGGTAGGAGACAGATGACATCTGACATAGTTGGGATGAAAATTTGTCTGGAGGGATTTATTTTTCTTCCTCAGCAACGAAGTTATTACCATATACATTAAACACCTGGCTAAACTGGCCCCTAACATTCAGGTGGCTAAAATGAAGTGAGATGACACTCATAACTATGATTATGATGTTGTATATGTTGCCTACAGGGAAAAAATTCTGATTATTGGATTCTTAATATGGATTTCTCTATGAGAAATATATCAAGCAAATGTAACAATGAGGAAAAAGAAATTAATGAAGGCACAGTGTCTGTGTATCTGTTTCCTAGGAGTTCCTTCGAGCTGATGTTAGGCATATCAACTTAATTTTGTAATCAAATATATGCAGGGCAAGCTGTGGGATAGAAAAGAGAATCTGTAGGACAAAACCTAAAAATACTAATTTTCCTTTTCTGTCAGTGTTGCACATAATACAATTTTTTGTTGCCCATTTCATAATGCAGTAATTGTGATAGCACGATTGTTGATATTGGGTGAATTAATATGATGTAGTGCAGATGGGTCCCTCTCTTGACCAAATATGTTTTGCCTCTTACATACACCTAATATATATCCCCTGTGTTATCAGGGAATCACTGTGAAACATTATTTCCAGTTTGGTTTTGATATGTGCATTTCTCTTTTGTGATCAGTGAGATAGCCTTAGCTCATTATTAATTAAAACATTGGTTAAAACTGCTAGAGATCTTTCCGGCTTTTCTTGGGCTTATCCTTTTATTCCAAAATCTACATTACAACTAATAACAAGTGAAATTAATAGCATTCCCCTCCTTTCATTAATTGCTTCAAAAGCTGTACCCTTTATGAATTAGGAACAAAGCTATCATTGTATTCTGTGGAAAGGAACATAAGTACTTGAACTCTGTCATCCTTGTGCCACTCAGGCCAGCATCTTATCTTGCAGAAAGACCCAATCAGCACAGAAAAGGAAGCTTTTGACTGACTCAGGGGCAGATCATTAGAATAACACTTCCAGGCCACAAGACAAAGAGGCAAAGATAGGAACCACATTGCCTGAAGCAGGGATAGAAAGAGAGACCAGTTCCTGGGAAAGAAAGGTGAAGTAACTGAAAATAAAGGAATAGAAATAGGCTGATCAAAAATGCAAAGGAA
>VZTA01018362.1:153065-163503 GCA_013398855.1 Mohoua ochrocephala
AATGTAGCTGTCAGCATAGCAACTGGTTCTCGGGTTATCAGGCTCTGTTTGCACTGACTTTAACATTACCTATTCCACTTTTTCTGTTCATACCAGTCTCTGACAGGGGGCATGGCCTCCTCTTCTCTAAGATTTTTTGGAAATGATGCACTGCGGAAGGAGTAACGACAGCTGAGTCATGGTGTTTCAACTCTGAAAGGATTTCTGGCTTTCTTTTTGCTTTTATTGTAAAAGGAAAAGTTAGACAAAAAGCAACTCAGAGAGACTACCCAGATTCCTGTGATTCATTTAAGTAACTGTAACAGAATACACCAGTTTTCATACTGTGTATCTAGAACTAGAGTGTAGGGATAAAAATGACTAAACTAGGGAAAAGCTGTATGAAAGCCTTGCATTTCAGTCCTCAGATTTATATCAGATCAACTCTCTTTTTCCTTATGAACAGGCATAAATTAATAAATTTAATCTTAAATCAGTAGAGTATAATCAATATTAGCCTTATAATATCATCCAAGTATAAGCATGGAAATTGCTTCCATACATCTAAATACTAGAAGGGGGTCAACTCTGTTTCAGCCATTAGCAATCTAAATTTGTCATTGGTGCTTTAATGTATGATTCCTAATAATACAGATGGTACTCCAGAGAAAGAAATTAATTTTTGCTAAGTTTAACAACATACTTTCATGTGTTCTATACAATTTTGGGGTTTGGTTGGGTTTGGGATTTTTTTCGCAAATAAGTAATATAAGAAGCAATGTGGTGCAGTCAACACGCTGGAAGGAAGGAATGCTCTCCAGAGGGATCTTGACAGGGTTGAGAGGGGAAGCCTATGTGAACCTCATGAAGTTCAATAAGGTCAAGTGCAAGATCTTCTCTTTTCTTTGGTGACTAATGACAGAACCTGAGGGAACATCATGAAGCTGGTTAGGTTAGGTTAGGGAGGTTTAGGTCGGATATTAGTGGTTGGGCACTGGAACAGGGTCCCCAGGGAAATGGTCACAGCACCAAGCCTGATGGAGTTCAGGAAGAGTTTGGACACTGCTCTCAGGCACAAGGCGTGATTCTTGGGGCTGTTCTGTGCAGGGTCAGGAGTTTGACTTTGATGATCCTTGTGGGTTCCTTTTGACTCATGATGTTCTAGGATTCTAGGATGCAATGATCCTGAACCCGAGTCAGGGTAATCCCAAGCACAAGTACAGGCTGGGGGGAAAATGCGCTGAGGGAAGCCCTGCAGGGTTTGGGGGTGTTGTTTGATGAGAAGCTCAGCATGACCTGGCAATGTGCTCTCACAGACAGAAAGACAATTGTGTCCAGGGCTGCCCCAAAAGCAGCATGGCCAGCAGGGTGAGGGACGGGATTCTGCTCCTCTATTTTTCTCTTGTGAAACTCCACCTGGAATACTGCATCCAGCTCTAGGGCCCCCGATATAAGAAGGACATGGATTTGTCAGAGTGAATCCAGAGGAGAACCATGAAGATGAACCGAGGGCTGGAGCACCTCTCCTCTGAAGACAGGCTGAGAGAATTGATATGGTTCAGTCTGGAGAAGACTCCGGGGAGACCTTCTACCAACCTTCCCATACCTAAAGGGGCCAACAGGAGAACTGGAGAGGGATTTTTGACAAGGCCATGTAGTGATGGTGCAAGTGAGAATGGCTGTAAGCTGAAGGAGGGTAGATTTAGATTAGATATGAGGAAGAAGTTCTTTACTCAGAGGGTGGTGAGGCACTGGAACAGGTTGCTCAAAGTAACTTTGGATGCCCTGTCCTCGGAGGTGTTCAAGGACAGTTTGGATGGGGCTTAGAGCAACCTTGTCTAGTGGAAGATGTCCCTGCCCATGTCAGGGGGGTTGGAACTAGGTGATCTTTCAAGTCCTTTCCAATGCAAACCATTCTGTGATTTTATGAATAAGGTTCCCTGGTAAATTTTAGCCTTTTCTCTTTTAGCCTGGCATTCTCAAATGGATGCCATAAATGATATTCAAAGAAAGTCTTTTCAAAATAATTCAATATAAATTCAGCTGACTGCAGGCGTTATGTATGTCAGAAATGGGAAAAAAACCCACATTTTATCTCAATCTTTTTTAATGGTTAAATTGATGATGAATGTGTGGCATTGAAAGGGAAACAGATTTTAAAAGATATAGAAATGTTGCCAAACGCCTTTATTCCTCACAGAATACATGTATTGACAGTTAGAGTACAAAAAATCCAAACCAAAACAAAGAACAAAAGGAAAACCCAAATAATTAGACAAGCATTAGAATTTTGTATTATGAAAACAGCAAGGACAAGATCCTTGTGTTACTTGCATGCAGATGAATTAGAAGTAAGGACATGAAAAGTGTGGTTTCAGAGTAACATAAAAACCCAGCAGAGGTAGTTCATACTTTATCACCGACTGCATGCAGCAAATGGTACTTAAATAAAATCTTCATCTTCCTAGGATAGCAGTTTCCAGGTCAATCTTTGGTTGCCACAGTCCTTTTTTTTTTCAGAGGAATAAAATTCCTGATTTTAACTTCACTAGACAAGAATTCAGGAGCCAGGTGGAAGAACAGGCCATACAACCACAATGCTTCTCAGTGTGGAAATCAGCCTTCAAGTAGGAGCTCAGGGAATTGCAAGATGCCATCCTTTCCTTTTTCCCTTTAGCATAGAAGAAGCCAAATCCTTTGGCTGATCAGCTATCCCTCATTTTCAGGCAATCCAGGGAAAGAAAGATCTCACTGCTAGCTGTGTCAGTGCGGCTTTTAGCTTAAATAAAAGTGCATTACTTTTAATCATCCCTTTACATCAGCCTTCTAAGCACTCTGGATGAACCCAGGACTTTTGCAGATAATATAGGATGGTGAATGTCTGAGACTCCATTGCTAATCGCTCTGACATTATAATTTATCCACTTGGAATAAACTAAATTTGTTTTATAATAAAATAATTTGTACTATGTCTTTATTGTTCCCCAATATTTTCATCAGCACTTTACTGTGTATCCATTCAAGATTCAAATAATTACATAGAAAACTAAAGGGGCTATTAATATTTATAGCACACCTAGGCACATTATTCTGGAGGTCAAAAGAACGCAGCATTTGGCATAACACTGCAATTGAGATGTGCTACTGAACACCTAGGAGGGCTTGACTGCTGTAACAAATTATACAGCCACTCGTTCTACACACTTTTTGTTGCTATTATCAGTTAAATTCTCAAAGCAATAATGCTAAAGCACACACCTGGAAGCAGTTATTCTAATAGTTTTCCTCCACAAAGGAATAGGAAAATACTGTAACTAATTTGTTCAATTAGTACTTGTTTGTTTCTTGTCAGCAACATTGGTTTTTGTGTTGAAAGTGGATAATGAAAATACAGATTTCATTCTTTAAAGAGGATTGCAAACCTTTGCAGTACATACAGGCAATACATACTCAATCTTTCAGATCTCTTACACAAATTCCTGATGTTGCTAGATTTGTTCTCTGTGTTTAAGTCAGCAGAGCCTACATAGTGTTTGTCTCAAGCCCACTCTTTTTTTTTGGCATGTTATATTACACAATTACAGTTTTCCTTCTGATGCTTTGATTACTTACAAACATTAACAAAACATCTTCTAATTATGGCACATATATATATATATGTGTATATATATATGGTATATTAAGATTCACACAAAGCTGAGATACTCCCATCTACCCAATTAGTTCCTCTCACAGCCATTTACAGTTAATGGATGATTCCTATCAAGTGTCTGACTTAAGTGGTCAGGGGTAAGCTTAAGAGACTTGAATTCTCAGGAGGAGATTGTTTTCTAATTTAGGCATGCAAATGAGGTACTTGACGTTAGATAGTGTGAAAAATTACACTATGCATTAAAAAAACAAACTTTCTGACAGACAGACTTTATACCATAAGGCACAGTTCCTTTCGAGGAAGAATTCTGTAATGGTTAAAAGTCACAGAAAACTCTTAGTATTACTTTACATATAGAACAGCTGGTACACCCACACACAAAAAAAAATGTATTAAAGAGCTTTGTCAGTTAGAAAATGTAAATACTTCAGTTAAAAAAAGTTCAGCACACTTACTTTTCTTTCTTTTATAAACATTTCAGCTAATTGCTTACAGCTTTAAAAGCCTCATTTTATCCCCAAAGCATCCTAGAGTTAGAAGTCTTTCTCTAGGTTTAGTAGTTGTGGCAGAATGCCATTTGCACTAAGTGATCAGTAAAAAGATGTCAGCTGCATCTGATGTCATAAAACAAGAAACGTCTAGAAACTGCCGATCTGTTTGGGCTTAGTGCAGAATCTCCCACTGAATGAGTAAATAAATAGTTCTATTTGTTTCAAGTAAAAGCATATACTTAATTTGTGTCAAAATGTTCTCCTGAAAAGGTTGCTAACTAATCCACAAAGGAGTGACCTGTCAGGACACAAAACTGAGAAGTATATGGGAAAAAATAGCAGATTGTGCATGTCGAAGCTGCTGGCCTGTGTTTTGATATGGTTTAACAGTTATCTAAAATCCCTTTGGATTAGACTCTCAGTGACAAATTTCCAGATAATGGGGTGTCAGAGCATTCACAAAATTCATTAAGACACGGAATTTCTATTAATAAACAGGGTTCAGACTGTGTCTTCAAAAATCTCTGTAGTAGGATTCATCTACAGTTTTTTGGAGACAATGAAGAGATTTCCCCACAGCCCATAATGATCTATGTACCTAACTAACTAACGAATGAAGAACTTTCTTCCATTTCCAAGCAAAAAGCTTAATTCTGGGTGACAGAAATCTGTTAGGGAAAGTAAGCCTCTGAGTAAGATTCACACCCTTTAAGATCTGGACTGGTATGTGATGCCAAACATATGAAACTGTAAAAGACTGTTTTTAAACTAATAGAAACACCCAATCCCCGGATTTCTTATTTATTAAATCAGTAAAGGCTCTCAACACTGTCAAGACATTCTCCTGTGGTTCTCTCAGGATGAAGAACTCAAGAAGTGCTATAGGCATATCAAGTTTGATAGTTTGAAGATCTAAACCCCCTATTTTATCATTTTAAAGTGACAGATTTATGATTCAATTCATATGCATTTACACAGCTTGCATCGTTGGCAGATCACATAAAGAAAAAACAATACATTTCCTCAACACTGTATCTTAAACAAACCACCCTAGTCAGAATGCTTCATTATCAGTTCTGTTCTATGTGTGAGAAAGTCCTGATTTGCTGTTTACTAGCCATGAGTTTGTGAAGAAGTATGGGGATTTTTTTCAATAAAAATAGCCAGAACAACATGGACTTTCATATCCCAAGGCTGCTGTAAAATGAATAAAGTTGACATCAAGCAGGCCTTGGTAAAACAATTTCTGAACATATTGGGAGTAGGAGGGATTTAAAGAAAAGGAGAAGTGGAATGAAAAGGAAATACTGAATCCAACTGAAATGCTTCAGTTCTTCAGAACTTTATCAGTAAAAGAGCCTATATTTTTAATAAAGCTGCAGCAAATTCAAAATTGAAAAATGTATTATTAGGTTTTTCTAGACTTCATTATTTAATTTTCACTTATAAGATTATCTCCAGTCATAATGATATAAAATCAGAAGCATATTGATTTATTTCACTCAATCCAGTGAAATAGGTAATATTCCAAGACATAATCAGAAGAAGACAGTTTTTTGTTGATATATATGAATATTTAGCAGGTAGCTATCAAGTAGACACTAATGACTTTACAAAGTTTCTAGCATCATTCAAGCATAAATAGTGAAGGCTGGATTTTGACTGGTCTGTTTGGTTTTTTGGAGGTTTTTTGAGCAGAAATATAGAGAAGTTATTTAGTATCAGCAAATCTTGCACAATGTGATGACCTTCAAATGAACATCAAAATTAAATACAGATGTTGCACTCAATTATAAGAATGTTCCCCGCACTCTAATGCCTGTGTAAGCAATTGTGGCAATTAAGGCAGCTTGCAAGACACAGTAACTGAGTCTGATTTCTAGTGAGAGAAGGCAATATTGTAGGTAATGCATTGATCTTGGACCCAAGGGATTCCTAAGTTTTTGACAGCTTTACCACATGTCCTGTCTGACCATGGAAAAATTTATTAGGTTCAAATCCACAAAGAAATATAGTCATTCTATTGCGGAAATAAGAAAAATAAATTCAAAAAATAAATTCAAAATATAAATCCTTAGAAGCTCTAGTAAGTTAACCACAAATATTTCCCAAATATCTAAGTTCTGCTTCTGAATGTGTCCAGAACTTTTTTCCCCATTGCAGGTCTCAGCAGCTCAGCCTTCATTTTATCTTATCTACCTGATCGAGATTCATGGAGTGGATATGGGTTAAGCAGACTGTCCTAAAAATCAATAGACGATACCGCATCTAAAATCTTTGGTGGATTCAGCCTTTAATTTCTCAGTGTTACACTACCTCAGCTGCAAAGCTGAATAATGTGTTATATTTTTCTGTGTTTGAAAATAGACCACACTGTAAATTCTTTGAGATTGCTCATTAGGTGCATTCATGTGGGGTTCTACTTCTAATTCTGTTACGTCTCACTTTCTCTTATTGGATTTTTTCTTCTGTATAAACATTTAAATATCAGTTTGGGACAGAAGGCACTTTCAAAGTCTCATTTCTCCAGCTCTACATACAGGAAATATGGAACACATTTCTGGACAAGGTATTGAAGGCAATCTATATTTTAAAAAGACTACTAAAGCTTCCATAAGAAAAGGAACTCTAAAATGAGTATGGCAGTACTCATTTCAGGCAGTTGTGAATCTAACCATAAAATGAAGCACAAAACTTGTTTGGTTTGGCTTTTTTTGTTGTTTTTTTTTGTTTTGGTTTGGTTTTTTTGGAGTTTTTTTAATCAATAGAAAAAAATATACTGATTTTAAAGGCTTGATCAATATCTGTATAGATTGCTATATGTTTGATTTATGTTGGATCTAACATAATCCCAGGCATTTTTAGAATCTACCTGATAAAATATTCTGTGCACAGAAATTTGTTGTCTAATAAACTAAAATGTTTTATCAGATTCTCAGAATTCTCAGTAATTCTTTCAGAGGAACAAAAAAAAGGGCATAATAGCAGCAAATCAAATATCTACCACATCTGATTAAAAAGCTATGAAAACTGTGGAATTATTTTCCTGAGACGTGACTCTCCTTTGAGAAAATTGTTTTAAACAAACAAACAATTAAAACTTTTGAAGGCAGAAAGTTGGTGGAGTTTTTCTTTCCATTTGCTGTGTGCATTCCCATTAATGATTAGAATATTAGCTACCATGAACACACTAAATATTCAAATGTGGAGGGCATGTTTGGATAATAACATGGAATTTTTAATAAACTCGATATAGTGAGGTTTGCTGTAGTTACAGCTAATAGGACTTTGGAACAGGTTTCAAGCAAAAGCAGCCATGCTGCAGATCTGTATCATCCTGATCATTGCTTTTGCATTTACATACAGAGATTACATTTGCATATCTTGACGACTTACACATTTTAACTAAATTTGATTCCACAGGAGTGTTTATGTCAAGGGAACATGAACATTTTAAATTCCAACTTAGCTGTAAATTATTGATTTCAGGAGTACTGTGAAGGTTTTGTGCATTACTCAACTTTATGTAAAATGGCCAACTAATGACAATGTTTAATTCCGAACTCTGTGTTCCATTAGATTTATAGAGCTCTCTCAGTTCCGAGCTAGAAGCACAGATATGACTTTGTAAAAAATTTATGCAACATAACATTTTATCATTTTGTTAATTTCTTCAGGATAATACAGACATCTCTACATGGGCTGCAGTACTTCAAAATCTGAGACTATTTTTGGTTTAGTAATTTTAGAAGGCATTATGCTTTTATGAAATATATTTGTAACCTGATATCCAAAAATGACAGACCTGGCCTCACCAGTCAATTTAAACATAATTTCAAAATGGTGTTTCTGAAATTACTTCTCTGAAATATTAAATCACAAAAATGTTAACAGTGACATTAATTCTTTCCTTCGTGATTCCTTTGGACTGCCTAATTTGCAAAGAATCACACAATCTGGATCTGCCTTTGAAAAAGAATGCAAGACCCAGATTGCTGCTTTTTGTAGTAAGGCAGAAGATACATATCATTCTTCATATTGGAAGAATAAATGGCACCATCAAGTTCTCACTGATGTGAACTGAGACTGATTATGCATAGGATATAAAAAGAAGACTTGAGGGGAAATGGAATTTCAGGAAATTACACTATTTCTGCAAGAAAGGGGGGAAATGCAGTAAAATCTTTGAGGACTGGCAGACCACAGGGACTGGTACTAACAGGAGCATTTCAGGAATTTTAATACTCAGACATGGAGAGGTTACTCTTCTCAAATAATAGATTTTGCTTACAGAGCCTGGCAACATTTTAGGATTCATGCTAACTTTAACAAACAGGAAATTTTAACCTAGGAAGTAGTCAGTGAAGTCCTACAAATTCTGATAAACATGGAAACATGAAAAACAGATATATATGAATGGAGGAAAATAAAAATGCAAGTATTTTAAGAACAAAAACAAAACTAGGATGTAAGTAACAGGCATGGTACTTCAGGAGATGGATTGCAGTTGTTCTGATTGAGGACTATGTTAAAACCAAACCCAAACAACTAAAATGCCTAACTAATAATTCAAGCAGGTTGGACAATAAATTAAACTAATAAAGATTTCAATTTCAGGACAGAAGGAAAGGCAGAAAAATGTTAGCAACCAAAAAACCATAATATAGTTATTGACTAATAATTTTTTTTTCCTCCACAGTTATGAAACAGAATCCCTCAACACAGAAGACACTCTAGAGAGGTATATTTAGGAACCATACTAATGGGACCTTCCTCTAGTCCCCAACACTCAGGCGTGGATTCTAGTAGTGATTTCTGTAAGAATGTGAAAAAAAAGAAAGAAAGGAAGAAGAAAGAAGAGAAAGTACGTGGATGCGAGAGACTTTAGTTTTCAGACATCAATATGAAAATAAATGCCCCCATAGATATCAGTAGGTCTTAAATATTTTTGAACGCATCAGTTGACAAATTTATGTAAAAAGTAGTTTATGAAGTAACAAAGGTGCTGGTACTACTTTAGAGTTACTTTAAGTAAGCAGCAGGAAGGAGAAGTACATGGGCTAGTTGTAAAAAATTAGCTTATACTGAGTAATAATGAGCTGATTCAGTTCACTTTAAATTGCAACACAAACAAAAATGAATATATGGCTGAGGTCTGGGGTTTTAGAAGAGCAAACTTCAGGAAACTAAGAAATTAGTTATTAGGATTTACTGAACCGGATAACTCAAGGATTTGAACCTAGTGGCAGCATGGAATTAAGTCAAAGGTGCAAACACTATCTGAAGTTTGTATTGCAAGCAAGAAGGAAAAGAATCTCAGCAGGAAAGAGCTACAGACTTCTCTGGAGGAAGAAACAACTCATATAGGATATGAAGAGTGAGTAAAAAACTTAAAAGGAATAAAAAGAGGGATTGATCAGCAAGGAGAGCTCTGTCTCAGAGGTCAAAAAGGGCGAAAATAAAACAAGAATGGACAAAAGCCTAGTTGAGTTGAAACTTGGAAAGAAAATTAAAACAAGTAGTGAAAGTTCTTCAATCATAAATAAATAAGGGCAGGAAAAGAGAAAACTAAGCTACACATAAAAGTGTTAATAAAGGAGCTAATATGAATAAGGCAGTGGAATCGAATAATGTGAAACATGGGTAAGACATATGAGAGAAATCGCTGATCACTCAGGAAGAATGAAAGTAGTGTAAATTAATATATCCAAGGCAGGAACAAAGCTTGAAATGCTTATACAAATTAGATGAGGTATTCCATAAGTTCTGAACCACAAATATGAAACAAATGTGTAGATAAAAGTGAAAAATGAGAAGCAAGTGGTTTCAGCTTGTCAAAAACTTTTTACTTAAAGACCTATCTTAAGACCTATTGATCTACAAAGTTTGGTTTTGAAAAAAAAGTTTACCTTGACAACTAGGTTTTCAACATTTTATGTTTTGTGATTTCATTATAAAGCAAAGCTAGTTTTTTTCAGCCATGTATTTCCTTTCTGTGGAGGAATATTGTACAGAATAAGAAGTACTTCACTTAAGCAGGGCAGCATGTTTGATCTTGGGTTGTGAGAGCTGACCTTACTCTCGATGGCATTTAAGACAAGTCATGATGCCACTATGGGATGGGTTATTGATGTATAGGATGACTCTTCCTGGAACCAAGCTGTTGGTTTATAGTTAGGTGTTGGGAAATATACCTACCTGAGAGAAAGATGTATTTTTATAAATCCTGAAGGGTTAGAATATCATGACTATTTGTAACAGCTCCTGTTGAGTTGTTTCTTTCCTCCTTTAGTGGCTCATGGGAAGCATTTGAAAA